>JAKCPI010011059.1:0-33983 GCA_023213315.1 Euborellia annulipes | reverse complement strand
AATAACATTTTTAGGTATTTATTGTTAAAAGATCAATGAAAATCAACCAAATGCATTAAATATTATTAGTTACCATTCTGACATCTCTTGGCAAATTTTTGAATTACTTGATTTTTTGGGCATACTTTTTATGACACACAACGCCAAAAACATGCGTAACACCTTCGGTCATATCTTTCCGCCTGCAATTTTTCCTTTTTTTTACACGTCCCCATTTTATTTCACCTATTCTGATTCAGACCAGAACTAACTCATTCACAAGTTGACTATGCAACTTCTTTCCCAATTTTATTTTTAAATTGTCATTTTCATTAAAATTATTTCCCCGTTGTAACGAATTAAATTTAACCAAATTCTAATTTTTTTCTTTGAATTTTTTTTAATAAATAGTCAATTTTTCTTTTTTCTTTTGTGGATGATAACGGAGTTAAAAAACCACACGGCTACATTTATAGGAAAGTAAAGAAAAGTAATTACCTTTTTGTGCGCTACTCTAAATTCTTTAAGATATTCTCTAAAGTTTGCTCACGCAGGTGGAGATATCATTAACTTTTTTAAGGCAATAAAAAAAAAAAAAAACGTCCGCCACCCGCCAAATAGCTAGCAGAGAAAATTCCTTATTTTAAATAATATATATCTCATAGATGTTTCGTTTTAAGAAAACTATGTCAAAGTATTTAGTGTAATTTTCTCTCTTCTCCTTTTTCATAATTTACGACATCTTCTACTTGGTTTAATGGAAGCCATTATATTACATTTATAAATACTATATCAGTTTTTTTTTTTTATTTGTTCCGATAACCTTTTTCTCCTTTAAGAAAAAAAAAAAAAAACAGTTTTATTTAAAATGGAATTTGTACAAATGATCCCGTTTTTACTTGGTGGAAGATAGGCAACCAAAACAACATATATTTTCATATAGTCTACATCAGGGATTCCCAAACTTATTCGTTAATATATCAGCATTTTTCGGTGGCAAATTCTCAGAGCAAACCCTTGTTACTAATAGTTTTACTACATTTCGAATTCAGATTCGCAGATTGATATATCTTATATTTGTAATTTTATTTAAAAAAATAATTAAAACTTCTGACTTTAATTTATCGATTAATAACGAAAAATTAACGGGCCTCGGGAGTGAAGGTGTTACGCATGTTTTTCCCGCTAAGATGGCGTTGTGTGTCTTAAAAAGTATGCCCAAATATCAAGTAATACAAAAATTTGTCAAGAGATGTCAGAATGGTAGCTAATAGTATTTAATGCATTTGGTTGATTTTCATTGATCTTTTAACAATAAATACTTTATAAATGTTATTATATATTATCTATCTTTTATAAAAGCATAAAAATTTATAAATATAGCCCAGATATACGCTATTTGGTGATCAGCTGTTAGACTAGCCTGCCATCTATTGCAAGAATGCTAAACTAATTTGACAGTTGATTTTTAAATAAATCATCTAAGCTTATTTTAAAAATTTCTTAATTAATATGTGATTAATAATAACAATAAATTCATTTTTAAATTTAAAAAAAAATTAAAGATTATTGGGACAGATTGTTTTTTTTGTATTTGCTTGATAACAAAAAAATGAATTACGATAATTTTTTAATAAGTCATTAAAAAAATTATAGCTCGATGTCCCAATAATCTCTTATGAATTTAATTCATTAAAAAAAAAAAACGCATTGAAAAATTCCTTATAATAGTCTAGATTTTTTTAAAGTACGTTTAGACGTCGCACCTGAACCCCCTTAAAGGCAAATTGTTTTTGCAATAATATAAAATGTTGATTTGGTTAGTTTAAAAATAAATTAGAACGTATTTCCAAAGCAACTTACATGAACCTAAAATGCTGGTCAATTTACGTTGACCCGGGTAACATATTATAAATTTGAACGAGGTATATAGCTGAGTGTTGATAATCAAATAGGAAAAATAAATAAGCAAGCAGCTAGTTATATTTCAATTTATTAATAAACCAGGGCGGACGTTTCGCACATATGGGACCATCCTCAGGGCCAGGTTAATGTCTGAAAATACATATAAACCTCGCCAAGTTATATTGGACATACACAATTGCACGTAGCTTAATCATGACAATTCACTCTCTGACCATGGTATGATAATAACAAAATTTGAGGCATTATCATGATTAAGCTACGTGCAATTATGTATGCCCAATATAACTTATATTATATATATATTTTCAAACATTAACCTGGCCCTGAAGATGGTCCCATATGTGACCGAAACGTCGGCCCTGGTTTATTAATAAATTGAAATATAACTAGCTGCTTGCTTATTTATTCTTCCTATTTGATATAAAATATTAATATAATATTTTGTATAGTAAAATTTTCACGGCGCCCCAAGAGAACAGCCACGGCGCCCTGGTGTAGGAGACTTCCCTCAAAAATTCAGAATTTTCCCATTGGAAAGCATTGGGCTCTATCTCAATATATGAAAAATTAAAGCTAATTAATCAAATGAAAAATAATATGCCTAAAATATTTTTTTTTTCCTTTGATCTTCTTAGGAATATACGATAGATGGATGGGGGGGGTCCAAAGCTCCCCCAGGTGAATTCTCCGCAGCCTAACCATTAATAAAACCCAATAGAACAATTACTAACTAAACTCTAATAACATTCATGTTGAATATTGTATCAATTTTTTTTTTTTTTTTGGTTGGCCCTGAGGCAGAAAGGCAAATGGATTGAAATCGCTTTCGGGTAAATGGCTCCGGGAATTTCAAGAGAGATTAGATATCCCTGAATCGAGTCCTCGAGTTTGAAAAGTGATGCTCATACATCATCGTTCCCCTCCCCTATCAATGGTCAAAAAAAAAAAACTCACCAGGACGCCAACCAGGAAAATCAAAACGAAATATTAATAAAAAAAGAAAAAAATTGACTAATCTTTAATAAAAAATCTCCTTTTCATCAGCGGTACCCATCAATTGAATTCCTTCTCTAATCCATAACACACATCACCTACTTTGTTTAGAATTCTAAACAAGTTTTTATTAAAAAAAAAAATCTGGTGTGACTGTCACACAGCACATAACTTTCTCTTACCTTCGATAATCGAAAGTTGTGTTCTGTGCTTGTCACACCAGATTTTTCGTGTCGAGATATATTTAGTTTCCGCAGATATATTAGAATTCAGATGTAAAATTTATAAGTATGGGAAAATAAATTTTATTACCATAGCAACCATTTCTCCTATCTTCTCTATGAAGAAGAAAGAGTAAAGTGTGCTTCAAAAGATTTCAATGGCAAAATGAGAATATACATTTTAAAGAGAATCTAAAAAATAATTGATTTTTGAATTATAATCAAAATCGTTGGAGCGGATTTTGAGAAAATAGAAAAAAACTGAAAAAGTGCATCAGAAAAGTACTAGTACTCTTTGGTCAATTTTGTTAAAAAGTTTCGTGTTACGTCCCACGGGGGTACCTAATTTAAATATAAAATTTCAATCTCGTAGCTCTTTTTATTCTTGAGATATTTTGTTCACAGACAGACCATGTCGCGAAAACCACTTTTTTTGGATTCAGGGGACCTCAAAACGTTAAGATCCATCAAAATCTCGACATCGAATTTTTGACATGAATCCAATATATACAATATATTAACATATATAGAGGTAAGAGAAAGTAATTATGGCTTTTGTATAATAAATAATATATAAATTGTGTTAATGTTTAGTAATTAATTTATTACGTTAACGATAGGCTTAATTGACAAAGTAATTTTTCATTTTTTTTTTTTTTTTTTAAATTTTGCAGACATAAACATTGACCTAAAAGTGAAGAATTTAAAAAGCGTTTAGTTATACACACCGGATATTTAATGATTGTGACTGTGTCAACAATTCGAGATTTTGATGGAAATACAGGCTTTGAGAGTCGAAATAAGTGGATATGAGATAAAAATAAATCACAAGAAGGAAAAGAGATACGTGAATGAAATTTTATATATAGGTAGGCCCCCCGACACCTAAAATTAAGCTTTTGAACAAAATTGGCCAAAGAGTACTAGTACTTTACTTATGTACTTTTTCAGTTTTTCCGATTTTTTTTTTTAATCGACTGTTAGGATTTTGAATTTATATATATAATTCGCTAATGTCCGTCTGTCTGTCACGCTCTATTTAGGCAACTTCTCGTTGGAATTTTGAAATGAAATTTTATATATGCATAAAGAGGAAAAGTATTGTAGGCCTATTTTCTCAACTTTCTCTCAAAATTGTTTGAGTAGATTTTATCCAAAAGGCCAAGGAAAATAAAATTGTTTTTCATTATTTTAATCCTCAAAGGCTCCGGACCCCCATTGAGGGGCCGGAATCCGAAGATTTATCCCCTCTACCCTCCTCTGTCTGCAGGCCTGTAGGCCCTACATACATAGACCACTTTGCGTGATCCACTTTATTGGAATAGAAGCCTCAAAATGTGTATTTACACCAAAATCTCGACACTGGAGAAATTTATAAAAAAAAAGTAAAAATTTAGCTGCATTTCTTCTTTAGAAAATTATATTGATTCAGTGAAAAAGTCAATATTATATTCATCTGGTTGAAAACAAAAAAAAATTAATTATGACTCAAGTTGAGAAATTTAAAAAATATTTCCGGTCGACAGAAGACCTTTTTTTTTTAAGTTAGTAAGCAAGCAAGCCTTCGAGGTTTAAATTTATACGCTATGGTCAGACAAAACAGGAATATGCAAATATAACAGCACACATTGCACACAACTCAGCCGTTTCGTGGCCTAGGGATGGATGGATGTATGGAGAAGAGGGGGGGACAAGGGGGGGGGGGAAGGTTTTAAATAAATCCCCTTGAAGACAAGTGGAAAAGTAACGTTAGAGGGAATAAACAAGTTTCTTTTTACTTTCTCTTACCTCTATATATATGCTATTATATAGAGATAAAGTATTGGATTCATGTCAAAAATTCGATGTCGAGATTTTGATGGATATACACGTTTTGAGGTCCCCTGAATCCTAAAAAGTGGTTTTTGCGACATGGTCTGTCTGTGTGTCTGTGTTAAATTTAAAGCATTAAGGAATTGAGCCAGGATGTTGAAATTTTATATTTAAGTCAGACACCCCCTTGAGGCGTGAAAATAAGCTTTTAATCAAAATCTGCCAAAAAGTACTAGTAGTTTACTGATGTACTTTTTCAGTTTTTTTCGATTTTCTCAAAATTTGATGCAACGATTTTTTTTTAAATTCAAAAATCAATTATTTTTTAAATTCTCTTTAAAATGTATATTCTCATTTTGATATTGAAATCTTCTGAAGACCACTTTACTCTTGTATTTCATAGGGAAGATAGGAGAAATGGTTGCCATGGTAACAAAATATAAATATTTTCCCATACTTATAAATTTTACATCTTGAAATGTACCGTACTGTCGGAAATTAAATATATCTCGACACAAAAAAATCTGGTGTGACAAGCACAGAACACAACTTTCGATTACCGGTAAAGTTGTGTGTGTGCGACAGTCACACCAGATTTTTTTTAATTTTTTTTTAATAATAATTTAGGCGATTTTGAATATTTGTTTTATTCATCCATTCTGATATAACAGGCCACGTAAAATGAAAATAGAAAAAGCCTCTCGGTATTTCTGTTTCACGTTAAATGAGGAAAGATAGCATGCAAAGTTGCAAAAAAAAAATGTTTTGCTCTTCTTTTTTACTCAAGGACGGATATCATATTAAAAGTAAATATCGCGCTACTCAAATTCGTGTCTAATTGTTATGCGTCAAAGCCCTGGCCCCTAAAGTAGCAGATAATAAATTTTTTCAAAAAAAAAAAAGAAAATATCTACGTATCTCTTCCATTTATTTCTATCAGAGTTTGTTTATCTTTTGAGGCCTTGGGTTTGATTTTTTTTAACTGTTCCAGATTCTTTTGAGAGTGTTGAGATATTTAAAATAGGAGAAAGAAAAATAAAATATTTTTTTTTTTAAAGTCTATTAAATAATTTTATTTTTTTGTTTGTTACTGGGAGTTGGAGATTGAATGAGAGATTTCAAGACCGTTACGCTAGACTACTGATGATAGCACTAAAAAAAGATAAGACCGTCTCGAACGGTAATTAAAAATTGGGAGCAGATTCCCAAAAAAAGTGAAGTCGATTGATAAATTTTTTTTCAAGGAATTAAGTCACTTTATATAAATCTGTGGCGAGAATAATGCATGCAATACTTGGAGAGGGAGGCTTGCAATAGAATAAACTCCAAAATGGCCATGAGAGAGAATTGTATTGTTTTATTAATTAATCATACCAAGTTGCTTTGGATTATCCGCAACGAGAAGAGTCCAATTTTAAGAAAATTTATTTTTTTTTTAGAGAAAAGTATAAAATTTTTTCGTAGGCCTAGCTATATAGGAGTTTACAAATTATTAACATAAATTCATGATTATTCTAAACTGCTAGGTAAGATGTTAATACAAAATAGCTTCAACTCGTGAAGAGTAACGTTAATAATAATATATCGAACTAAAAAGTAATTTCTATTTAATTTTATCCAACCAAGCAAGTTTCAAGAAAATTTTCCATTTATAATCATTTTATAAAACATATGGTGTGCGAATATAATATCACTTTAAGAAGTGTTGTGCTGTTATCACACCAATTTTTTTTTTTTTGTTTAGTGTATTTTTAGGTAACGGGTAAGCGAGACACCAGATTGAAAGGTAGCCAGCGAAGTAAATTTTAAAAAATTCTCCATCTGATTGTTCGTTGTATTTAATTATTAAATATTTTGTAAGATGCTTCAAAAACTAAAGTCAGTATTACGGAAAAAAACAAAGTATTATTTATATTCCCAAGTTTAATAAATATTTTATTTTTATCTGCAAAAAATATAAAGTTTCGGCTAGTTGTCTAGCCTTCATCAAGAATAAATCACAGAGTGAGATGTACTGCATTCATTTCATAAAGGCCACGAAATTTTGTCTTTTATATAAATAAAATTATTTATTTATTTAATATTTTCCAAAATGATGAAGAGAGAGATGCTCAATTCATATTCTCTATGATTTGTTCTTGAAGAAGCCATGCTGGCGAAATTTTGTATTATATGAGGATAAAATAAAATATTAATATTTAATAAATAGTATCACAGAGATTAATAAATATTTTAATTTTTTTTTTTTTTTTAATACAAAGTTTCGCTTAATTCAGTAGCCTTCTTCACGATCAGATCATAGAGAAAATAAAGTGAGCATCTCTCTCTCTGTGATTTATTCTTGAAGAAGGTCGCAGAATTAAGCGAAACTTTGTATATTTTTTTATGTCGATAAAATAAATTTAAACTATTTATTTAATAAATTTTTTAATTTTATTTTATTAACATTAAAAAAATTCAAAGTTTCGCTTAATCCGGTAGCATTCTTCACGAACAAATCATAGAGAAAATAAAGTCAGCATTTCTTTGTAATTTATTCATGAAGAAGGCGGAACTTTGTATTTTTTTTATGTTGATGAAATAAAATTAAAATATTTATTATATCACGCGATATTATTAAAATTTTAATTTAAAATACAAAGTTTCAGCTAATTCTGTGGCCTTCTTCACGAACAAATCATAACAGAATATGAAATTGGCATTCCTCTCTTTGTGATTTATTCTTGAAGAAGGTCTTTAATCTAAGCGAAACTTTGTATTTTTTTAATGCAAAGTTTCGGCTTCTGACCTTCTCCAAAAATAAATCACAGAGGGAGGAATGCCCCATTCATATTCTGTTATGATTTGTTAGTGAAGAAGGCTACGGAATTAGGCTAAACTTCATATTTTTTAGAGTTAAAAATAAAATCAAAATATTTATATCTCGAGGGCTTAAAAAACATTTTATTTTTATTTTATCATCACAAACAAAAAACAAAAAAAAAATAGAAAGTTTCGGCTGATTCTGTGAGCTTCTTCAAGAATAAATCACAGAGAGATGCTCACTTCATATTCTCTTTGATCATGAAAAAGGCTAGTGAATTAAGAGAAACTTTATATTTTATTCAGATGAATTTTTTAATAATATCGCTTGGTTTAATAAATATTTTATTTTTATTTCATCGACATAAAAAAAATACAAAGTTTCGGTTAATTTTGTGAGCTTCTTCAACAATAAATCACAAAGAGAGAGAGAGGTACTGAACTCACTTCATAATCTCTATGATTTGATCATGAAGAAGGCTACTGATTTAAGCGAAACTTTGTATTCAAAAAAAAATAAATAAAATTTAAAATTTTTATTAAATAATAAAAATATTTTATTATATCCCCATAAAATACAAAATAATTTCCAAATTCTCTATGATTTGTTTCCTGACAAATAAACAATTCAATTCGCGAATGTTGTTGTTGTTGTTGTTTTTTTTATCCCGAAATTTGAGTTACAGACATTGATCGGGAGTGAGGGTCAGTCAGTCTCGTCTTAAGTTTTTCTCGCGCTCAAAAGAGAGAGATTCAGCAGTTACTTACTTGTTTAAGGAGAAGAAATAGATGGAAGGTGTTATGTCGACGATGTCGTCGCTACTATCAGGGGGGCATGTAGTAGGCCCTATCCACGCACCTACAATACACTCCACACTCACTAGTGATATACACTTGTACACTGTCACTAGGCGCGCCCGAGTGTTTCCGCCTGCAACGAGACATACACTCGGCTCGACGTCCGCGGAGCAACTGACGGCCGGCGACGGCAGAGATCCCCTCCAGCTGCCTCTTCCCCTTGAAGGCCGCCCTCTGACAAGGCCTGCCCCTAGTGGCTAGTCGAGGAAACTCGAGCGGTGTTGCCAAACCGCACTCCGCGTGCATTTATTAATTAACGTAATCAGCGCCGATGGTCGTCGATAAAAACAGCCCCACAGATGCATTATTATACATTCACCAGGGCTCTTGTTTTTATTTTTTTTAATTATTATTCAACAATAAATTAAAAGAAACGTTATTGTAAATTTATCATTGAGTTTACAAAAACAATTTTTTTTTTTTGTATTGATACTATAATATAAATTGTTTATTAATTTTAAGAAGACTGGAGAGTTCAATTTACGCTGGGTTTGGCAACCCGAATGGAGGGGGGCTCAATCATTGTCTCCAGTTTTTTTTTTTTTTTTTTTCGCAAGGCTTGTTTTTAAAATAGATTTTATTTTAAATTAAATTGATACTGGCGAACGTAGGCACTAGTTGAGACATTGTAATATAGAGAATTTAAATTAGTATATACTAGGTTAACTGATTCAAATTGTTTTATTAACTTTATACATATTTCGACAATAGGTGTGTCATCTTCAGAAGTTTATACAAGACTCTCCCCAAATTTTTTTTTTTTTTTTTTTCCCTCTTTCCCCCCCCCCCCCCCCCCCCCCCCCCCCCCCCCCCCCCCCCCCCCCCCCGGTTGACTATGTTATCGTACATTAAAAATTGAATAATTATTATTATTTTTTCAACTCTGCCTAAAACCTGATTTCAAACAATGTATGACGTCACCCATTCTCAGAAACAATTAAATCGAGCAAAAATAATTAAAAAAAAAAAAAAACAATAATATATTAATTAATTTCTATTTTTATTATATTCATCAAATAAAAAGTACTGAATTAAATCAGCAAAGAGTAGTTCAAACAATTTTAACAAAATATTACTCATATACTTTTTAAAAGGGCATCTAAATAATAATCTAAAAGAAACAAGATTTAAATTCTGTTACGAATTTTGAGAGGAAAATGAGAATATACATTTTAAAGAGCATCTAAAAAATAATTCATTTTTGAATTTTAATCAAAATCGTTGAAGAGAATGTTGAGAAAATCGAAAAAAAATGAAAAAGTACATCAGCCAAGTACTACCACTCTTTGGACGATTTCGATTAAAAGGGGCTATCCATAAATTACGTCACGCGAATTTCAAGACTTTTTAACCCCTCCCGCCGTCCTTATCACAGGTTGTCACATTTTTAAAAATCCCTCCCTCCTGATGTGACGTCACACATTTTCCAATTTTTTCAATAATAGACACCTAATTATGCTAATTAAAAATACAAAAAAAAAAAAAAAATAATAATCTCATAGCGAGAGTGCTAAAGTATTAAAAAAATATAGATTGCGTTCGTAAATATTAAAAATTGTATTGTTCACCTATAAATTTCGCGTGTGGGCATCTCGAATTTTGAAATGTGACGTCACAAGGTTTTTCACACCCCCTGCCCCTTGTCACATTCTGGTGATACCCTCCCCTCTTTTAGGTGTGACGTAATTAATGGATGACCCCAAAGCATTTTTTCACGCCCTAGGGATTTGCCTAACTTAAATATAAAATTTCAACCTCCTAGCTCAATTCTTTCATGGTTTAAATTGAACCCAGCGACACACACTCACAGACAGACAGACGCGAATGGGGAAAACCACTTTTTTGAATTCAGGGGACCTCAAAACGTGTATATCCATCAAAATCTCAACATCGAATTTTTGACATGAATCCAATACTTTCTCTCTCTCTGTATATATAGAGATTAACATATACATATAGGTAGGAGAAAGTAAAAAAGACTTATTTTGATTCGGTCATTTAGATGTCTTTTTCAGTCATTTCTCTTAATTTATTGGTAGACTATATTAAATTTCTTGATTTGTAAAATTATTGATTTTATTGCTCTAGGTAATAAAATATTGCTTTCTCCAGCATCCGGCCTTTTTCTTGTCATCTTCCAGGTAGGGAAGTGAAAATAAAATAATTTATTATATAATTTTATAAACAATAGAAACAACAATCAATAAATTTGATTATTATTATTATTATTATATAATTTAGCGAGATATAGAAAACAAATTCTAATGATAATAATCAGTTATCGTTAGATTAAATTTAATTAAATAATAAATCACACAGGTCAAATATGTGGGGTGTGGCTCGATAGTATATGTATTATCAATCGAGATATCGTGAATTTAAATATATTTATTTAAATGTAAATGTCAAAATAGTTATCGCTATCCAATGACAACAATAAATAAAGCGAGAGAGAGAAAAAAAAGGCCTGGAATTTTAGTGGCGTAGAACAAGTAGAATTGTTTTCATGCTTTTACATGTATTTAAAGCCTCAATGTTTGGACTGAACATAAAAATAATTAATCAATGTATTAAATTAAGAGAGAAGACACTAGGTATACAGTAACACCCCTCTTAAACGACGTGGGCGGGACTGAGACCCCGTTTGGCCGGTTAATCCGAGGTTTCGGTGAAAAATTCATTTATATTCATTTTCATCACAAGTTATCGTTTTCCTAACTCCCCTGTTATGCATTAGTGTGTCAAGCGCCAAAAAAAAATTAAAAATTGAGTTAAGCACGGAATATTGTTTCAAATGCTATAATTAATAGTATTTTTTATGAAATATGTCCTAAAAAAATTTATATTTAATGTTACTTGCACAATTGACAAAAAATTGTATATAATACATAGTATTTTTACAATGGAGACAGAGTAATAATAATTGAAACATTGAAACACAGAAAATACAATTAATTAACTGACAATCCTTAAAAATGTTGGCTCTTATTCACAATATTATCGACTGTTAGACTTTTAATTATTTGTATTTTCTGTGTTTCAATGTTTCAATTATTATTACTCTGTCTCCATTGTAAAAATACTATGTATTATATACAATTAAATAAATAATAATAATAATAACAATTGACAAAAAAAATTATATATAATTCAAGGAAAACAAAAAACTTTATTGTTGATTTTCTCAAAACTCGGAAGCTGGCGCTTGACACACTAATGCGTAACAGGGTTCCATATATGAAATATATAGAGAGAAACTACTTATTGCGATCATGTCAAAAATTCGATGTTGAGATTTTGATGGATATACATGTTTTGAGGTCCCATGAGTCCAAAAAAGTGGGTCCCGCAAATTTGTCTGTCTGTGTGTTTAGACATTTTTAATCATGAAGAAAATGAGCTAGGAGGTTGAAATTTTATATTTAAGTTAAGCACCCTTCGATCTCGTATAAATAAGTTTTTAAACAAAATCGGCCAAAAAGTACTAGTACTTTACTGATGTACTTTTTAGTTTTTTTCGATTTTCTAAAAATTCGCTCCAACGATTTTTTTTTTTAATTCATAAATCAACTATTTTTTAGATGTTCTTTATAAAATATATAATATAAAATAATATAATATAAAAAAAAATTGGTGGTGATAGCTCTAAGCGTATGTCTGCTGTTGTCACAAAAACTGGTTTTCTCGCGTTAATAACATCCACGATTATCATAAATCAATTATTTTTTAGATGCTCTTTAAAAAATATATCAGTAAAATTTTTCGTAAAAATAGTTTTAAGTACACTTTGCTGATGTAATTCAGTTTTTTTTTTTTTTTCAAATTCACTTTCCGGCTCTTGCTTCCATAGAGCCAATGTTAAATCCCTATAGGGATTTGTATGTTAATTTCGATTCAAAAGGGGGTCCCCTTTGAAACTTTTTACACATTTTAATTTTTTTTTCCAATTCTTATGAAATTTTGTATTTATTTACGAATCTATATTGTGTATAAAATGTCCAAATATGAGATTAAAATTTTGAAAAATAACCATAGTTCAAGCAATCAACATTTAAAATGCAAGTTTGAAACTAAGGTGCTATGGGAAACTAAATATATCTCGACACAAAAATCTGGTGGGAACAGCACGGTGCACAACTTTCTCTTACCGAAGGGTAAGAGAAAGTTGTGTGCTGTGCGCCACTCACACCAGATTTTTTTTATTTTTGTTTGATTATATTCTCAATTAACTATTCTACAGTATTTTCCCAAGTCAATGGCAAACAAAAGATCATTCTTGTCTGCACAAAAAAAAAAAAATTCCTCTTGGTTAAAAAGAGGAATTTCTTTTTGCAAAAGGGGGATTCTTTATAAAATTTTAAAGAGAAAGACCCAACTTGCAGTATATAGATAGCGATAAATTAAAACAAAAAAAAAAAAAGACTATAAATTAACTCGATGTGGACATCATGTGACTGCGACCAGCACTAGGCATAAATAAATAAATAAATATTCCTCTTTTTTTCGATCCCTCTTCTCTCTCGCTCTCTTTCGCTCTTCTCCATTTCACACTCATGTTTTATTGAATATAGAAATAGCAAAATTTTGAATTGAGATGGATAAATCTTTCGACCCCTTCTGACAGTGTCAATATTTTGTGATAAAAAATAAATAGGATTTTTTTTTTTTCAAGAAACCCTAAATAAAAAAAATATGAATATTATTTATTTTGTTGGCGCCACCCAAGTGGATTGGGGTAAAATTTTTACTTAAGGGGTGTATAAAATACTATCCGCTTCGTCCCGCTTAGGCGGGATTCGCCTAGAATTCAGATCATTTCAAAAGTCAAATACAAATATAAAGAAAGGATTACTATTTAAAAAATAATTTTCGGAGGCCTTGCAACCGATTAAAGCAACAGCTAGTTGCAGTCAAGCAATGCAAAGCGCGGGAGGGTAGCCCACAGCGAATCAACATTTTGAGTGTACCCCGGTAAGCGATCGGTATATATAAACATATTTATGTTTAATAGCCTCAACAGCCGAAAGGCCAAATAATAATAATTCCCTCACAAGTTTTGTTACGAATGAAGATGGAAAAGTCGACTCTGACTTTAGTCAAGAATCGATCTTTTACTGAAAATACTCGAGTTTTTAGAATCGAGTTGAAACTCTTTCAAGTCGATTAGAATCGATTCTCACTTGACGACTTCGACTTTTTTCTTACAATACTTAGTATCCGATGGTAATATAGTTTGTAACGATTTCATTGAGTGACTTTCATCTTTCTTTTAAAACCTACACATAACACACCAATCAACACGCTTTCTAAGATCGGTCAGTGAACATATGTGGCATTCTTAGATCCTCAATTTTAATATTTTATTTTAATGTTCGGTGCCATATCACGTGCAATTTCTGGATAGAATATTCTTTTATAAAAAAATGTTGAAAACAATATTTGTGTGTGTTTTATTTAATAAAGTGTTTAAATACTTAATAATAAATATTATATTATAAATAAATAAATATATTTAATATTTACTGAGTAATCTCCTAAGCACGAGTTATAGAAGTTTTAACAAGTCGACTTGAAAGTCGAAGCGCCTTTCAGAAATGACTAATCGATTCCGAGAATCGAAAAATATCAAATCTATTCCAAAATCGAAAATCTACTTTTCGAGCGCCTTTTCCATCCTTAGTTACGAATTGTACTTGTTCAGAGGTTATAAAAAATAAAAACAAAGAAAATAGGGGAGGAAATTAAAGAAATATATATTTTATTTAAGATCTTTTTCGACATCCTTATATTGGTAGACAATCCATTAAAAATAAATTTTTGTTGCATCAAGCCTGAAACATAGAGGAAAAAATTTTATTAAGTTCTATAAATTTTGACCTTTATAGAGTGAATTAGTGAGAATCCAGGAAAAATAATTGAGAACATTTTATATTTTAAAAGAGCAAATGATACAACTAATTCTGTTGTGAGATAGGATAGGCCTAATCTAAATTATAATGCATTGTTTTATCGAATAGTTTATATATCGTTCTTTTATTTTTTGAATAATTCCAAAACAATATGAGAGCATTTTGATTTTGATTATTCAATTTCCTTCCTCTGATCCCTTTTATATTTCTAAATTTCCGTTACAATAACAACAACAACAACATAACACAACACATGTAGTAAAAGGAGTAGGAAACAATCTCGTGTTAAAACATCAACGATTAAAAATGCATTTAAATATCCTTTGTAAAAAATAAAAAAAAATATATATAGAGAGAGAGGGAAGAGATTAATTTCTCTCTCTTTCTTTTTCTCTCTGGAAGTGAATTTTTTGAAAGCCTCGAAAGTTAATTATCAGCTCTGGAAAAAAAAAATATGGACTTGGAAATATTCATTTAATCTGCCTCTAAAGGAATTAAAAGAGAGAGAGAGAGAGAAATAACAGGTTAGTTCACAAATAACCAAGGAAGGACAAATTTTATATACTTACCATACAAGATTCTCTTTTTTTCTCTCTCTCTTTCGGCATTGAAGGCCATTAAGATTGTTTAAATTAAATTTTGTAAAGCTAATTATTTTCCGTGAGTGTCTATCATCAGTGCAAAATAGGGATAGAAAAGGCGCTCGAAAAGTCGATTTTTGATTTTGGAATCGATTATTCATTTCAAGTCGACTTTTTAAAAACTCTATAACTCTTGCTTAGGAGATACTCAGTAAATATTAAATATATTTATTTATTTATAATATCAGATTTATATAATATTTTATTAAATACAACACACACAAAAATTGTTTTCAATATTTTTATAAAAGAATATTCTATCCAGAAATTGCACGTGATATGGCACCGAACATTAAATTAAAATATGAAAATGGAGTATCAAAATAAAGCATTAAAATTGAGGAATTAAGAATGCCACATATCTTCACTAACCGATCTTAGAAAGCGTGTTGAATGGTGTGCTATGGGTTTTAAAAGAAAGATGAATGTCAATCAATGAAAACGTTACAAACTATATTAACACCCAGGTGCTAGAACGCCCGCTATCAGACAGTTAAAGGTAACATGCAGGCACCTGATGATTTGGCGTGCTAGTAAGTATGTTTACGATAAATACGCCGTGAAACCTCTGTTATGTATAATTGCTAATTTTCGATCATTTAACTGACCCGCACCTTCTGTCAGTGTTTTATTTTGATATTTAAATGATTTGTTTACATTATCCTCAAGCAAGCACTGAATTGGAATATTGGATTCTCACCAAAATAGCCCCCAGGAAGATGTAGTTACCTCAATAGTATTATTTTTTGTATTATTATAACTTAAAAATAAATCTTTTTAGTGCCAAAAATGTCTTAATTTTGTAATTAAATGAAGATCTGAATAAAAAAGTCGGCCATTTTGTATTTTTGCTTGCTTATACTTTTTTTCAAAAAAAAAAAAATGTATTTTTAATGTAAAATTTTAAAAATTAATACTTAAAAATTTGATTTGTATTTATATTCTGGCAAAAAAGTACAGAAAGCGCCTTTAAATTATCGAAATTAAGAAAAAATGTGTGCTGTGCGACCAGTCACTCCAGATTACCCCCCCCGAGAAACACCTCTGGATCCGCCACTGCTACCATCGGATACTAAGTAATGTAAGAAAAGAGTCGAAGTCGTCCAGTGAGAATCGATTCTAATCGACTTGAAGAAGTTTCAACTCGATTCTAAAAAGTGGATTATTTTCAGTAAAAGATTCAACGACTCTTGACTAAAGTCAGAGTTGACTTTTCCATGCCTAGTGTGAAAGCTAAAACTCATGTGATTATTTTATTGTTTTGGGACAAATAGGCCTACTATATTCAAATGTTTTTTGTATAGACTTATATTATTTTACTTCGGGCGGGAGAAGGGAGATTTTTTGTACAAAAAATCTTCGATAGGGATGAGAAATGGAGATATTGTTTTTTTCTTTTAATAATTTAATCTCCCTCAGCCTACGTTTAGGTCCAGGGTTCGCCCTGCAACTGGTAGATTGTGATTACAAGGTGTTTGTGCACGTTATTATATATTTTGTTTATTTTTCGGATGCTTTCTGAAATTTTTATAGAGTAAGGAGAGGGGGGGGATCTCCTATTTTAAATTATGTTTAAAAGGTCTAACCAAAGAGAGAAAAAAAAATAGGAATTAATGTTTTAACCTAAATTTCGATCTCCGTTAAACTGAACAATTAGAAAATATGTGATAAACATCCAATAGTGAACAGAAAATGAAACATTTGTTGGAATGTTTTCGCTCTCTAGGGCTTGATTTGGGAAAAGCCCTTGCATCCGAGAGAGAAATAACTGAAATATCTGACCCACTCGTTCGCCCCCCCCTCAACATCTCGTCCTCCATCTCATCCAAAAGCTCATTGAATTAGCGCCCGAATGCAACCGCCGCCGCCGCCGCCCTTTGTACCAGCAGCCTTAATTAGAGTAAATGCAATTTGAATAAAGAGAAGAGAACGAACACCTGAGGGAGAGAATCGTCGTCGTTGCTTCCGCGTTACTTTACTCTTTCTCTTTTGCTAATTTGTCTTTTCTTTTACCTTATACGTACAGTATGTGCCTATTAAAAACTAATTAGAATGATACCCTTTAAAAGAAAAATTTTTATTACGTCAATGGCAAAAGTTTTAAGTTTTTTTACTTGTATTTCTTTTAGTGTCGAGATATATTTAGTTTCCCAGAGCACCTTAGTTAACTTGACCACTTGCATTTCATAAGTAAAAAGTCACTTCATTCAAAATTTCCATAGGCTATGTAAAAAATTTTTTTGTTGATTTTACAATTGTGTAGGAAGCAAATTTCATAAACAAAAACATATTAATTTTAGTAAGTCTGCAAAAACAATTTACAAAAGTTTTGTAATTTTTGAAAGCCGTTTGAAAATTTGAGTGCAATTGTGGGGTAATTTTAGAATTCCCAAACTTCTTTCGAAAAAAAAATAATTTTTAACGGAAATTACTGTAGACCTACAATGAATGTAAAATTACAATACATAAGTTACTCTTATTTTTCGAAGAAAATTGTAATTTTAAAATGTTTTTGGAACGAACGCGGCTTAAGCATGGTGAGTGAATTGGGAGAAAATGTAACCTAAGAAAAACGCGTTCCTAAAAAAAAACCAGCTGAAGGCGGACTTTCCGTCTATTTAAATAATATTCATATTATATTCTGAGTTGAAGAAAAGGCGTGAGGAACTTCGTTACCGCCGGGGTATTACGGCCTATGACCCCACACGTTTGCTTTATTTGTTGTAAGCATTTGGACGCATAAATTTGTACATTTAGTAGATAAATGCATAGTAGTTATCCTTTACATGGGACATTTGAAAATTTAGTATTCCAAAACACACTAAAAAATTAAAATAAATTTTTTTACTGTGTGTATTTTACCTGTTGACTGCTTGAAATAAAATATGGTTATTTTTCAAAATTTTAATCTCATATTTGGATAATTTGTGTACACAATAGGGAATCCTAAAGTTCCAAAGGGAGGCTCTTTTGAATCGAAATTAACATGCAAATCCCCATAGACACTTAACTCTATGGAAGGAAGTGGAATTTGAAAAATCTGAAATACATCAGTGAAGTATAGGTACTCCAAACATTTTTCACGATAATTTTTACTGATATACTTTTTAAAGAGCATCTAAAAATAGTCGATTTATGAATTATAATCAAATTTAGAGAAAATAAAAAAAAATATATATATATATCTATGTATACGGTATTAATTATCTGAAACGAGTTGTATGAAAAATTGCGGCATTTATTAAGAAAAGGCGAAGATCTGCCGCATATAGCCAGATCCAGCTGAAAGGGGACCGGCTCTTGGGGCTTGGTGTAGGGGTTAGCGGGCTAATCTCCTATACCAAACGTCGCGGGTTTGGACCCCAGGCAGTTCGATGATTTTATTTAAGCCATTTGGATACCCCCAATAGATATAGCAAACATACGAGTATCGTTTAAAGTCTTAAATGGCCTAAGTTGCCGAAAAGACTGTGTGAATGTGAGTGTGAATGAGAAAAAAGTGTGAGTGTTTTTTATTTAAAAAAAAAAAGAAAGGGGACCGCAGGCGGGCGGTGCAGCTAGTAATAAAAATAAAATTTCTAATTCAAAAAATGACATCTCGCTAACTAAACAATTGTGAATTGTGTAATCGAATTATTCCCTCCTCTCTTTTATCCGTCACTTGAAAAGACCAGCGCCTCCTAAAAGATTTCTAAGCAATTAATTATTTAACATTCATGTCAAAGGCGATGATTTTAACTAAAATAAATGATTTCTAATGCTCTGTTGAAAGCTCTCTCTCCCCACATTAGCATTTTTTGTTGGGTTGTGTTGTTGTTGGTTAATTGATACCAGCAGCATTTTGAGCCTCCCGCATCATCATCATCATGTTGTTCGGCAACTTTCTTCTAATAATAATAAGCCTAGTTCGTGGGTGGTCAGTGCCCTTAATTTTTGGATAGTTTTGGATAATTAAACTAGGAAACAAGTTTTGATGTTGTTCATCTTCGGCGGGTCATTATAAAATAAATTTAAATAGATAGAATTCTTTTTACCGTTTGGATGTCGACCTCCAATATACTACCATATCAACCAACCTGACATTTTAACTATGTATAGCCTTGTTTTGAAAAGAATTTTTTCAATCAATGCTCAAATAGACTGTCAGTATATATCGTTTAAGATAGCATGTTTGCGAGATATTTTTGTGGGCAAAATTGCACCCCCTGGAGTCGAACCAGGACCTCCACGCTTTCGATTCTAGTCCACCCGCCGCGAAGCCGTGGAGGTCCTGGCTCGACTCCAGAGGGTGCAATTTTGCCCAATCTTAAACACAAACATATCTCGCAAACATACTATCTTAAACTGATATTTTAACATCAATTTTGTCCTGATGATGGGTGCGAACGCCACTCGAAACGTCGACAAAATATATTAGCTTTGGCTGCCCATATAGCCCTACCACATCCTCATAAATACATAGAATGTTTGATTATAATATAAATGATATTGCACTAGAATCCATCATATCACCTTCCATTCCCATTTGCCATCTATGTCGTCACATCAGTGGGTGGACCGGCTGACTGTAGGGGTGTGTGTGGAGGCCAGTTATTTGAAAATTATACTAGTTTGCGCGGTATACCTTCGGGGAATTTTTAATTTTTATTGGAGAAATTTCAAGATTAAAAAAATCAATCCGGAATGACTTCCCAAAAACTTTCTCGTATATTCTTTTGGAATTATGTCTATGTGTGTGTGTGAACACGATTGTTTAAATACCAGAGCAGCCAGATCGGTGAAATTTGGTATATAATGTTACTCTTTGCACTAAAATTGTAGATTTCTACTTCCAGGTGAAATATTTACTCCAAAAGTTGAGTATATACCAAATTTCAACGATCTGGCTGCTCTGGTTTTTAAGCAAACCTATTCACAAACACACACGGACACACACACACACACAGACATAATGCACAAATTTTTTTTTTTTGGACTCAGGGAGGTCTAAAACATGGAGAAACATGAAAATCTCGATGTCGAATTTTAGAGACTTTTTTTTGCCCTTTCGGCATCTCAAGCCACAGGGACTCTATACTCATTATTTAAATAATTAATAAATAAGAAATTATATATTATATTTAAGATATTATATATATCGCGTATATGAGCCGCGAAATTTATACAATTAAATATTTATTAATTCATATACCCGAAAAAATAAGGGTCCATTTCTTCTGATGACTAAATTTGCTTTCCAAGTGAGTTCATAAGTGAACATCATATATCCGAATGTCGTGCTGTTGTCCAGTGGTAGGGCACTCTGAGTACAAATCGGAGGATCCGTGGTTCGACTCCCTTATTTTTTCGGATATATGAATTAATAAATATTTCATTATTTAAATATTAACACGATATATTAGGGAGTGCAGGCACATTTATTTATAACATTTAATTTGCCAATTTATGGATAATTATAATGCCGACCCCTAAACGGAAGGGTAAAATAAAATTCCTCATTTGTATGATTATGAACGTTCTAGTAATATCTTTTTATTTAATAAGTGAAATGTTTTCCTTTATTACTTTGCAAATAAAAAAAAAAACGAAAGTTTATTCCATTAAAATCAGTCTCTTTTATAAAATTAGCCTTTTGAATTGTTTGTAGTATGGCGCGTTGGAATGTTTAGCGCAAGTTGGGCCCCGCCTGCCTATTTTTATTAGCTAATAGGAGATGAGGGAGGGGGGGAGGGGGAGGGGGAGTACGTAGTATAACTCCATTACCTTTGTGACTTCGTTAAACTTGAAGCGATATGATTCGTTAAGACCCTTGCCTTCCATTCTACACATTTAATATGCTATTAAAATGCGCGCGCAAATGTTTTTATTAAAACTATAATCGTTAAAACGGCCCCATTGTCTTGATGTTATTTAAGGGTTAGATTTAATCAGTTGTTGGAGGAAGGGAAGAAGGGTCGGGAACCTCTGACGACAAATTTGTTTGGTTAATTAGAATAAAAGCAAAAGAGAGAGAAAAAAATATATTTTTTTTCTTTTTTTTTTTAATCAGTGGATGTGTTTGATTTAACGATATTTATCTTAAACAAATAGATAGTCCCCGGAATCTAAAACCTAACCAAAGGTTCAGCAAAAATAAATCTCATTGTTAGATAAATAGTTCGATTCTGGATAAATGTCTCAAAAATTTAAAAATTAATTTGTTTCAGTCTTTAACAGAGTGACTCTCAACCACTGTGCCACGCTACTTTTGTGTGCCGCCAAAGTCTTAAGCCCCCCGGGTAGTATTTATTAAAACAAAATAATATTACGTATTTTAACGTAAAGGCGAGGATTAGCCGTAAAAAGGTCCGAGTCATCTGGAGCCCCCCCCCCCGGGAGTCCACTGGGGTTCCCAAATAAAAGGCATTAAAAATTCTTGAAAATATAGTATTTTATCCATTGTAAAGTGTTGGAAAAATTAATTATATATATATAATACGTGTATATAAAAGGGGGTCGCTGGGGTAGCGAGTTAGGGTGACGGCTTTCTACAAAGAATATCGCTGTTCAAATCCCGGGCTTGGGGCATTTTTTCAAAAAGTATTCTTTGGCCGATTTTGATTAAAAGGTTGGTGTTGAGCCTCAGTGGGGGTATCTAACTTAAAATTCCTATCTTCTAGCTCGTTTGGTTCTTAAGATATTTTGTTCACAGACAGACAATGTTGCGAAACCCACTTTTTTGGATTCAGACCTCAAAACGTGTATATCCATAGAAATCTCGACATCGAATTTTTGACATGAAACACAGGTAAGAGAAAGTAAAAAGGGGAGTCCTTGAGCTCTGATGCCTTGGTGGTACGCATCACTTGACCCGGTCTTGAGGATACAAATACAAAAAGATAAGTGAGCCAGATTGTTTAAAAAATAATTGCGGTATATGATTAAGGAAAGGCGAGGGTCCGCTGTAGGTGGGCTAGCAGAAGGGGGAATTTTTCTTTTTAATTTTATTAAGGACTTTTTCGGCATCGAATGCCATTTAGACTCCGGTAGCCAATCCAATTGAAATAAATTGTCTGGAAGCGAACCCGCGACCATTGGTACAGAAGGCCAGCACACTAACCCCTTCACCAAGGCCCAAGGGATGAAGGGGAATTGAAAGACGCACAGTCCGCTCTATTCTTATCGATAAATTCTTATAAATTTACTAGTTATAAAAAAAAGAGGGATTCTCGATGCTAATTGGACCCTGTTACGCATTAATGTGTCAAGCGCCAAAAAATTAAAAATTGAGTTAAGCACGGAATATTGTTTCAAATGCTATAATTAATAGTATTTTTTATGAAACTAAAAAAATTTACATTTTTTTTGCACAATTGACAAAAAAAATTATATATAATCCAATGAAAACAAAAAACTTTAATGTTGATTTTCTAAAAACTCGGTAGCTGGCGCTTGACACACTAATGCATAACAGGGTCCAATTAAAATTAAAGGTTCGGTTGGTTGTTGTATTCAGCTGATTAATAAAAAAATAAAATACCCGAGACTGATTATTTTAAACAATTCGGAGTTTGTTTATTGTTTTGAACCTGATTAACCGGCTTTTTGTTTTCTATTTTCTTTTGTATCGTCTCGCAGACAAGTTTTGCAACGTTGCCATATTTTTTTTTTTTTTGACCAATGAATGAGTCATCGCCGTCGTCGTTCGTGTGTCTCGCCGTCTCTTCTGTTCGTTCGTCTGCTTCTCCCCCAACCCAACACCCTCCCCCCCATACCCCCTGCTGTTAGCTGCTTTTATGTTTTTCTATTCGATTCATTGAACAAAAACCATTCTATTCATTCTAATATGCATGTACTGTGTATGTATGTACACGTGCTACTTACAATACTTCTACTAATGATATTTTAAATTGAAAAGATTTTATTTTTTTTTTTACTTTGGTTTAAATAACAATTTCCATACAGGTATAAGTTTGTTTGTTTTTTTAGTATTTTTCATTATTTCCGTTCAAATATTTTTATCGCGCAGAACGGGAAACAATATAATGACCCTTGAATCATCATACCTCTGTTCTAAAGAACAAGGAAGAGCTCAAGTTAATTTTGAGGAAAATAAAAAAATTTAGAATTATTAGAATTATATATATCATGTGTTGGTCCATGAGGTAATTATGAAAAACATATAACCAAGTATTTATTAATTTAAATAAGCGAAAAATGTAGGTACCGCCGGGGTCGCACCACGGATCTGTCGATTTACGCTCAACATGCCCTACTGTTGGACCACAGTACGCACTCGCTTATTTAAATTATGATAGATCGCTGATTTCAGTCTACTAGAGAAACGCCGCTCAAATCAAGCGTTCAGATTTCTCCGCTACTTAGGCGCGATCTAGATGGACGTTTTGAGTGTGTACTGTGGTCCAACAGTAGGGCATGTTGAGCGTAAATCGACAAGATCCGTGGTGCAACTCCCGGCGGTACCTACATTTTTCGCTTATTTAAATTAATAAATACTTGGTTATATGTTTTTCATAATTACCTCATGGACCAACACATGATATATATAATTCTTTATTTATTAATTGCATAATTGAGTTAATTTCTCAAAACGTCCATCTAGATCGCGCCTAAG
The DNA here is from genome assembly GCA_023213315.1 of Euborellia annulipes. Taxonomy (NCBI): domain Eukaryota; kingdom Metazoa; phylum Arthropoda; class Insecta; order Dermaptera; family Anisolabididae; genus Euborellia; species Euborellia annulipes. The sequence continues at coordinate 10,228 of JAKCPI010011059.1, read as the reverse complement.
TAGCGGAGAAATCTGAACGCTTGATTTGAGCGGCGTTTCTCTAGTAGACTGAAATCAGCGATCTATCATAATTTAAATAAGCGAGTGCGTACTGTGGTCCAACAGTAGGGCATGTTGAGCGTAAATCGACAAGATCCGTGGTGCAACTCCCGGCGGTACCTACATTTTTCGCTTATTTAAATTAATAAATACTTGGTTATATGTTTTTTAGAATTATTAGTCTGACTTCTATGTAGGCAATAAATGCTATGTACATTTTACTTTCTCTTACCTCTATATATATGTTAATATATAGAGAGAGAAAGTATTGGATTCATGTCGAAAATTGGATGTCGAGATTTTGATGGATATACACGTTTGAGGTCCCCTGAATCCAAAAAAGTAGTTTTCGTGACATGGTCTGTCTGTGTGTCTGTGAACAAAATATCTCAAGAACGAAAAGAGCTAGGAGGTTGATATTTTATATTTAAGTTAAGCACCCTCATGGGACGTGACACAAAGCTTTTGAACAAAATCGACCAAAGAGTACTAGTACTTTACTGATGCACTTTTTCAGTTTTTTCCAATTTTCTCTAAAATCGCTCCAATGATTTTTTTTTTTTTTTAATTTAAAAATCAATTATTTTTTAGATTCTCTTTAAAATGTATATTCTCATTTTGTGATTGAAATCTTCTGAAGACCACTTTACTCTTGTACTTGATAGGAAGGATAGGAGAAATGGTTGCCATGGTAACAAAATATAAATATTTTCCAATGTTCATGAATTTCACATAATATTGAAAAGAGAATGCCCTCGGGGCTTGGCGTATGGGTTAGCGTGCTAACCTTGTATACCAAAAGTCGCAGGTTCGGACCCCAGGCAGCCCGATACCAAATGGCTTAAATAAGAATGCCTGGACCCCCATAAATGTATATTAATTAATAACGGATATAGTAAAAGTCTTATATGGCCTGAGTTGCCGAAAAGATAGTGTGAATGTGGACAAATAATTCTTGCTTTAGATAAACAGCTATCTGATAACTTAAAGCTGGGCCGTAGTCAGGGGATGAAGGGGTTAAAACTGTAAATAATAAAAATTTTAAAATATGCAGTGGAGGGGGGGGGAATGCCGGGATCGTCCCCCCCCATCCCTTTTTATCTTTCGCTAAAACGTAGAGGGGTTAAAATGAATAATTTGACCTATTTTCTCTATCATGTTTATAAATATAAATTAAAATTTCATCTATTTAAATAAAAATCGATATAATTATAGCCAATTAGATTAAGGGAATAGGCGAGAGGCTTTTTCTCTATTATAACATCCAAATGAATAATTTATTAGTCTCTCTATCGATTTTTTTTTCACTTAAAAAAGAGAGAGAGAGAGCATGATATGAGTAATTATCATAATTTATTAATAATGATTAATATCGGTTTAATTATTATTTATATGCGCTAGTGCTATTTGATGCCTCCATGAATAACTGAATATTCACATGAATTAGCCTTTAAATCAGCCGGATAAATTTATCATATCCTATCAATGGATTATATTTATTTTCACAATTGAAAAAAAAAAAAATAAATAAATTTCAAAATATAAAACCTGATTTAGCCAATAATAAGGTCGGATTTATTTATTAACACTCAATTTTAAGTTTTTGTGGAAGTAGCCAACTGTGAATAATGTTTCGCTTCTCGCCAAAACCATCTTCAGGGCATTTTTAAGTTATTTTTAAATTGCTTATGAAATAATACATCTTCACAAATGATTTTTTTTTTTTTTTTACTTTTTTCATATTGTACCAACACCGGAAAATGGTCCATAGAAAAGATCACTTAAACATAAAATTCTAGGAAAGTGTAAAATAATTTATTTAAAAAAGGAAAATGATAAGAGTGAATTGATAATTAGAAAAATGATATTTTTTAACTAAATTGGCAAGAAAATCAAAGGTTAAAATAATTTCCTAAAATGTGAAAGTGAGTTAGTATTAAGGGAGTCAAAATTTGTTATTCGGCATTAATTTTCGAGTGGTATGAGCAAGTTAATAATTAACAAGTCAAAAGTGCAGAGATAACAAAAATTGGTTACTTTTGGAATTCAGAGCAGAGGGACAAATAACGAAGTTAACGTCAGGCGAGAGAGAAAATTTTACTATATAATGGAAGCAGACAACGACTCATGAGCACAAGATTATAAAACAGCACAAAAACTATCAAACAGCCCAGATTTTTAAACAGACCACACCATCAAAACCCCATAAACAAAAAAAAATCTGGTGTGACTGTCGCACAGCACACAACTTTCTCTTACCTTCGGTAATCGAAAGTTGTGTTCCGTGCTTGTCACACCAGATTTTTCGTGTCGACATATATTTAGTTTCCGCCGATATATTAAAATTCAAGATGTAAAATTTATAAGTATGGGAAAATATTTATATTTTGTAACCATGGCAACCATTTCTCCTATCTTTTCTATGAAGCACAAGAGTAAAGTGTGCTTCAAACAATTTTGAGGGCAAAACGAGAATATACATTTGAAAGAGCATCTAAAAAATAATTGATTTTTGAATTTTAATCAAAATCGTTAGAGCGAATTTTGAGAAAATTGAAAAAACTGAAAAAGTACATCAGTAAAGTACTAGTACCCTTTGGCCGATTTTGATTAAAAGCTTATTTTTCCGGACCCGGGGGCTGCCTAACTTAAATATAAAATTTCAACTTCCTAGCTCAATTCCTTCATGCTTAAAATTGAACACACACCCACCCACCCACACACACACACACACACACACACACACAGACAGACCATGTCGCGAAAACCACTTTTTTGGATTCAGGGGACCTCAAAACGTGAAGATCCATCAAAATCTCGACATCGAATTTTTGACATGAACCAATACTTTCTCTCTATATATATATTACATATATACATAGGTAAGAGAAAGTAAAAATAACAACAAATAATTTTAATTAAAATAATAATAAAAAAAAAAAAACTTAAACAAAAAAAATCTATCAAATAAACCTAAAAAAGAAATTTAAACAATTATTATAGAAGAAAGAAGAAACGAAGAAAGAAGAAATTAACACAAAGACAACAAAAATTCAAATAAATAAAACAAAAACTATACTATAAAATACAACAATGGTCTGCGAGCTGACATCCTATCGCCAAGTCTGACTTCCTACACCGAACTTTGACATCCTAACGCTTCGAGTTCGACGTCTTATAAAAACGACATTTCGTTCTTCGAGATTGCTGCCTTCGTCGAGACACACTCTAACAGCCGCCGAAGTCTACAGGCAGGCCCAATTTTTGAAGTTAATGAACAAAAATTTCCAAAATATTGATTTTTTTTTCTTTGACGAAATACGAAATACTTAATAACTTGGATAATAATTTAAAAGACACGCAGATTATTCATTTATCTAACAATTTCAGGGCAGTTTATTAAACATACATGAATGGCCAAGTTAACATAGAGAGAGGGGAAAGGTCGCTCGCTGGGCCCTTTGGCCTTTTGCCCGCTTCTGCGATTTTTATGAGCCACCTTTATTATATTATTACATAATAAATTTACGATCAGAGAGAGAGAGAGAGAGTAAAAAAAAATAATAATAATAAAGAAAATTATCATCAGGAAGAGACAAAAAATGTGTAATGATATTTTATTGATAATATTAAAAAAAAAAAAAAAAAAAAAAAATAAGAGGTAAGAAATTGAAAAATAATAAATAAAAATCTGGTGTGCTGGTCGCACAGCACACAACTTTCTCTTACCTTCGGTAATCGAAAGTTGTGAACTGTGCTTGTCACACCAGATTTTTTGTGTTGAGATATATTTAGTTACCGACAGTAGGGTACATTTGAATTCAAGATGTAAAATTTATAAGTTTGGGAAAATATTTATATTTTGTTACCATAGCAACCATAGGAGAAATTCCTATCTTTCCTATGAAGAACAAGAGTAAAGTGGTCTTCAGAATATTTCAATGGCAAAATGAGAATATACATTTTAAAGAGCATCTAAAAAATAATTGATTTTTGAATTTAAAAAAAAAATCGTTGGAGCGAATTTTGAGAAAATCGAAAAAAACTGAAAAAGTGCATCAGTAAAGTACTAGTACTCTTTAGTCGATTTTGTTCAAAAGCTTCGTGTCACGTCCCAGGGGGGTGCCTAACTTAAATATAAAATTTCAACCTCCTAGCACTTTTCGTTCTTGAGATATTTTGTTCACAGACAGACAGACAGACACACAGACAGACAGGCCATGTCGCGAAAACCACTTTTTTGGATTCAGGGGACCTCAAAACGTGAAGATCCATCAAAATCTCGACATCGAATTTTTGACATGAATCCAATACTTTCTCTCTATATATATATTACATATATACATAGGTAAGAGAAAGTAAAATTTATTATTTGTTTATCTCGGTGAATTTTTTACCAACTAAATAAAAAAAATCTTTATAGAACTGAAAATGACCAAAGTCTGTTGAAAAAGTCGAAATGTCGATACTTAAGGGACAGGGCCGGTTCTAGGGGGGGGGGGGGGGGCAGTGGGTGCACGTGCCCCGGGCGGCAATTAAAGAAAGATAACAATTTTTGGTTACGCGGGTGGCAAATATTTAGCGTCTCTAAAAAAAAAGGTAAAATATTTTTTCTGACGGAAAAATTGGGTTCTGCGAAAAAAAAAAAAATTTTTCGCCGAAAAATTTTTGAGATCAGGGAAAATTTTAAGGAGGGGGGCGGCAAATTAAATTTTGCCCCCTCCACCCCCCCCCCCCCCTAAAAAATCTCCTAGTTCCGGCCCTGCTTAGGGACACTAAAAAAGTATCGATACTTACTGGTATCGATGCTTTTGTTTCGATACTAGTACATTTTTTACTCAATACTTTCCTTATATCAAGTACAAGTATCGATACTTTTTTTCGATACCAGATCCCTAATACTACCTTAGATCAAAATGGTTCACTTGAAACCCACATCGCAATCTAAATCTTTGTAGAAGCCGACAACTAGGGACACTAAAAAAGCATCGATACTTACTGGTATCGATACTTTTGTTTCGATACTAGTACTTTTTTTTTTACTCGATACTTTACTCATATGAGTACTTGATTGCCGGTATCGAATGAGTAGTACTCATTCAAATATCATTTTTTTTTTTAAGTTTTTTCGGGATCTTAGGCCATATAGACAGACTTTAAACGTTATACAAATATTTTAATTACGATTCTGCCAAAGAATATAGCATATTCTTTTATATATTTTTTTTCTCTCGATATAAATAGTAAGTTTATATATAACAGAATGGTCGATATTTGTGGAATAGACTTTATTTCATCATATTCTTATTAATTATTTATTAATAATTGAAAATTTGATACTTTTTAATAAAAACCCTTCAATTTAATAACATGTCTAATTTAATTTTTTTTTGTATATTGCAAACTGTATTCAGTAAATTTAAAAGTGAGCAAATATTACATAGAAAAGCAAATTATAAACTAATAATAACACTTGTCGACAAGGTTTTATTCACAAGAAATCTGATTAGTGAATCTAGTATATTTTTTTATACTGATCTCAGATCTGTAGTTATAATTTTTCCACCAGGCACTGTTTTAGAGATATAGAGAAAAATAAATTTTAATAGAAAATGTGCTCTAAAACGGCTCTTATTTTGAATTTTCAAGATTTTTTTAAAAACTTAAAAATTAGATTTTTCTATTATATCTCTAAAACTGAGCCTGATGGGGAAAAACTGAAATGATATTTGAATTTACGAAAAATACTTCTAGAATCGCATATCTTTATTCTTGTGAATGTAATAAGGTTCATTTTTGTCGAACAGTGAAAATGGACAGACTTTTATTTTGGCGAAATCCGTATTTTGGTTGAGAAAGCCCCGTCCTGGTGCTCATTACTTTGGGGTAAATGGCACACCAGTATACCCCATTGATCTTCCGTTGGGCCCTTTGAACGACTTCAAGAGCCTAAGATGCCGAAAAAACTTAAAAAAAAGAGGAAAAATACTCATACTTAAAAAATACTCGATACCTACTGGTATCGATACTTTCCTTTCGATACGATACCAAGTACAAGTATCGATACTTTTTTTCGATACCGTATCCCTACCGACAACCCAATGCTTTACAATGGGAATCACTCAGCATTTTCAAAGATTTACCGTGAGTTCATAATTGGAGAATGGGTATCCCGATTCTTTTTTCGGACTCATTACAGATATAATTGTATATATATTTATACACACATCAAAATATATAAGTTAAATCTATATGATCTTATCATGAATTTATATTTGTTTAATATTGTAAATAGAAAAAAATATTTTAATATAGATAGAATATGATAGAATAATAATTGTGAGATTTAATCTTAACTTTTGGTTTGTAAATTCAAAACTACTTGACGGATTTTCATAGTTTTTTTTTTTTCTTTCAATAATTAAAGACAGAAAAACGGACACTCGGCAATTATATAGAGATTTTTTGTGTCGAGATATATTTAGTTTCCCATAGCACCTTAGTTTCAAACTTGCATTTTAAATGTTGATTGCTTGAAATAAACTATGGTTAATTTTCAAAATTTTAATCTCATATTTGGACATTTTATACACAATATAGAATCGTAAATAAATACAAAATTTCATAAGAATTGGAAAAAAAAATTTTAAATGCGTAAAAAGTTCCAAAGGGGACCCCCTTTTGAATCGAAATTAACATACAAATCCCTATAGGAAATTAACATTAGGCCTATGAGAGAAGGCGGAAAGTGAATTTAAAAAGAGTAGAGACAGACGATAATGTTTGCAAGTGAGAGAGAAAGAGAGAGAGAGAGATATGTTTTCCCTGAAACAATTAAAAACAGAAATAAAATTAAAAAAATCTGGTGTGACAAGCACAAAACACAACTTTCTCTTACATTCGGTAATTGAAAGTTGTGTTTTGTGCTTGTCACACTAGATTTTTTGTGTCGACATATATTTAGTTTCCGCCGATATATTAGAATTCAAGATGTAAAATTTATATTTTGCAACCATGGCAACCATTTCTCTTTTCTATGCGTTACAAGAGTAAAGTGGTCTTCACAATATTTCAATGGCAAAATGAGAATATACATTTCAAAGAGCTCTAAAAAATAATTGATTTATGAATTTTAATCAAAATCCTTGAAGCCAATTTTGAGAAAATCGAAAAAACTGAAAAAGTACATCAGTAAAGTACTAGTACTTTTTGGCCGATTTTGTTTAAAATATTGTTAACACGAGTTCGAAAGGTGCCTAACTTAAATATAAAATTTCAACCTGCTAGCTCATTTCCTTCATGGTCAAAAATGTCCACACATACACACACAGACCAATTTGCGGGACCCACTTTTTTGGACTCAGAGGACCTCAAAACATGTATATCCATCAAATTTTTGACATGATCGCAATACTTTCTATATATATTTCATATATAGGGTAAGAGAAAGTAAAAAAAAAACGAATGCCCATTTTTCCTTCCAAGTTTTGTATAATTTTCATTATTCTAGATAGAAAATACATTTCTGAACAGTTTTTAATTTGGCTGCTTGCATCACTCACTCATTTTTATTAAATATTAATTTCAAAACAAGGTTCAAAAAAAATAAATAAATAAGATCATCACCTTTCAAGTGAGAACGAGTACTTATTAATATAATAAAATTATATTATAGCCCCTGACAGCTGGCTAGAGCAAGAGGTGCGTTCATAAACACACGTGAGCAATTAACATACAAATCATTTGATGTTAGACCGATGGATTTTTTTTTTTAATAAAAGCGTCACTCCCCTCCCCCAAGGAATTGAGAGGGCTTGCAAAAATTGCATTGTTAATTTTTTATTCATTCATTGCTGTGAACAATTTCTAGATTTGTATTCCCTATTGAAGGTTAGGATTAATTATCGCCGATGCCCGGAAATAAGAGAGTGGGGGGAATAAAAGGTCTGGTTTTTTTTTTCTCGGCTGCCCCGCAGGGGACCCGATGTGGTCCCCTGACATATAGAGCAGCAGAACTCGGACGGAAATAGCGGCCGGCTGCTCAATTCAACAACAACAACAACAAGGGTCAGGTGGAGGGGGTTAGTAAGTGCATCTGTGTGTCTAAGGAAAAGGAGGACACGTGTGCTTCCTGCCCCTTTTGGTGTGAGCATATCAAAAAATTATCAAATTATAATTTAAACTCTGACTACCTCAAAAAAAAAAGTCTGCCAACGGATTGGAACAATACACGCAGTTAAGCAATCACAGAGGTAGCGAAATCTCGATTGGGTGACCCCAACGTCCTCCGGAAGTCATAGCTATAAAACAATTTACTATAACCCCTAAACAGTCTGAGTAGTCGAGAAGATAAATTAATTTGAAATTGTAATTTATTAAAAATTTAATAAACAACGTAATGTCTGTCCGTCTGTCTGTTTGGGCAACTTGCTGTTAGAATTTCGAAACAAAATGTTATATGCTCAAAATGACTTCTACTGAATATACAGGATATACAGGATTTTCGTTTTGAAATTTCTATAACCAGTGGCGTCAACTATTTCTTGGGGGGGGGGGGGGAAGGGATGAACTTTTTTTTATTAAAATTGACTTACAAATAGGTAGGCCCTACTCGAATTTGGCCAAAAGATTTAATTAAATTAATTGTGTAATTTTGTACAATTTATATACTCGTAGATATATTTTGAAATATTTTATTAGAATAATATAAAATTTTATAAAGATCAGTTTTCTCAGGGGCCCACATCTTGTGGGTACGTGGATGGCGACCACGAGCTACCCGAGCTGGGACTGGCAGTCCTTCTATTCTTTACATGTCTGTTCCTTCCTTATATATTTTAAACAGGCGTCAGACCGTGCGACGGGCCGACTGTTCTATTTATTCCGGTCGCAAAAAACCCATTCTGCCGATCGATCCCTTTTACCGCCGACCCCACACCACGAGAATAATTAAGGCGAAGAAAGAAGAAGAATATAAAATTTTATAAGGAGCAGTACTCTTGGAGAGGGCCTCCACCCCCAAATGATAAAATGATGCCACTGTCTATAACCCTTCGAGTTATTAATTGAAGTTACTATTTCTCCCATAAAAAATGTACGGGGCTATTCTTTGCATTGATGTATTCTATGAATGTAAACAAATCCTAAAGCAGGCACTGGATTGGAATATATATACCAGGTATATATATATTTTTTTATATAAAACACTTTTGCTCTCGGAGCTTGGTGTAGGGGTTTCTAACCTCGTATACCAAAAGTCGCGGGTTTGGACCCCAGACAGTCCGATGATTTTATTTAAACCATTTGGTATCCAAATGGCTTAAATAAATTCATTGGACTGATTGGGATCCGAACCTCCCGACCCTTGGTATATAAGGCAGGCGCGCTACCAACTACGCCAAGTCCGGGGCCCTGGATTGGAATAATAATAATTTTCTTTTCAAAATTAAGAAAAGTCCGCTGCAGGCAGGCTTTGAGCCTAGTTATACACCAAAGTTCTTATATTTGCTGTTCTAGCCTGAGGTTAGCTCCAATTTTTTCAATGTACAGAGAAGACCCCTGTCTATTATTCAGACTTTTATCCACATGTGACTCGGACACTTTAATTAACAATTTAGACAACATTTAGAAAAAGATCTAAAAAAAATATCCTATTTGAAGTTAACTTATACGATTTCTAAAATTAGCGCTCTATTCAAGCCACTAGAGAAATATCACATTATATAAATGCATTGGATGCTTTAAACGCACAAGATTTTCTCAGAAATTCAATTTCAATTAAATTTTGCATTTAAATTAGAAATAGAGTTGAGATTAATGTCTACTCTTTTAATCCCTCTGAGGTCATCATATTTATAGAACGTGTAGGATTTGTGTTTGATGGACAACTATCTCCCGTCATATTTGCGTTTAACTTCTTTTAAAAAATACAATTTTTTAATTTTTCATTCGTAAATGTCTTACGAGCAAAAAAAGTTAGAATTTTTTACTCCTTTCCTTAAATAAACCTCCAACATATAGAATTCTCTGGTAGCCAGAATAAATGATGTCGGAAAATGAATCTCTGAATCCTAGAACATGTAGGGAAACCTCTTCACCCGTGCTAAAGTCGTTTCATATTGCAATGATCAGGTACAAAAAAGTTGGCGGCTGTGCGACTAGTCACACCAGATTTTTATATTTAATAACA
>JAKCPI010011058.1:0-14811 GCA_023213315.1 Euborellia annulipes | reverse complement strand
GACCCTACAAAATATAAATATTTCCCCATACTAGTAAATTTTACATCTTGAAATTCGAATGTACCGTACTGTCGGAAACTAAACTATATGTTGACACAAAAAATCTGATGTGACAAACACAGAACACAACTTTCGATTACCGAAGATAAGATAAAGTTGTGTGCTGTGCGACCAGACCCACCAGATTTTTTTTCTTTTCAGTTTAAAATTATGCAAATATTTTCTTTATAATTGGAATAAAAATACCATCTATTGTTCCAAATAAATTATTTATTCTTAAAAAATTTTATAATATCCCTAGTTGAATTTTACTATCAATTTCCTTATTTCGTGATGTGGTCTTAAAATATTTACTAATAAACTGATTTTATCTCATTAAATTTTGAATGGGCATCCTACTACGTTAACGCAGTAAAATATTGACTTAAAGGAAAAGTCTCCAGCAGTGTGAGATCCGAATATCATTAATATACTTTACTTTTAACTCGTCATTTTTATGAAGTATAAAATATAAAAAAAATTCCTATTTGGGGGATTTTATGAATCCGAATACATCGTGGAATTGTCTCAGAGCCGCCAAAAGACTTGCCGGTCCCCAAATTTATTAATACGGACCTCTTTATTTAAAAATTATTTTTATAAAATAACTCCCTCAGGGGGGTATAAAATTATCAATTAAAGATTCCAAGTTAGCTTTTCTTGTTACTTTTGCCTCCACAGAACCTCAAAATGATTATTTTTGATTGGAATTTTAGAGATGGATCTCAAATTTCATGAAATTTTTTATTTTTAGAGCTAAAAGGCTCCCTCTCTGTAGTCCTCATTGCTATCTGAGGATTAAAAATTTAGAGGCTACAACTAGGACTGTGTAAAATAATCGATTAATCGATTATTCACCGGTAATTTTCATAAAAAATAATCGAAATTATTCATAATCGATTATTGGGCAAATAATCGATTATTTTCGGGAAACATGCGTTCGAAAAGATGGGATGAGACTCGTATAAGCTTACTTAAAAAAAAGGTCTAATGATTTTCGCGAGGGAAAAAAAATGGAAATTTTACTAAAATAAATTTTCGCAGGGGGAAAATGAGAATTTATAAGAAAAATTTTCGTTTTACTAAAAAAAATAAATAAAATTATTTTCGCGAGAGGAAAAAATGAAAATTATTTTTTCCATAACCGAAATAATCAATTAATCCAAATAATCGATTATTTTTCATAATCGATAATCGATTATTTTTTTTTTTTCATAATCGAACACACCTACCTATAACTCGGGTTCAAATCCCACTTTCCGTGAAAATTTCCAAACATTGTTATTGTCTCCTCCGAGACTCTCTTTAATTGGAGTTTTAAGAGATAGAATAATAATAAAAAAAATATTTATCTATTTTATAATTCGAAGAGAAGTTGCTGTTGATGTTATGGAATGGAAAAGAACAAGTACAGGTGCAGCAAATGAAGAGAGCCTTTGGATGCTAAATGCCGAAAAAGGAGACGTTTCGGACAAAATTTATTTGTCCATCTTCAGTCCTCGTTGGCTTATAAATTAATTAGGCACAAAGTTGTCATTGTTGTTTTGGCACGAATTTGTGCGCATGTATATTTTTATAAAAATAGGCGAGTGTCAATGTTTCGTGAGTGTCTATAAGAGATTTATCTATTTTATTTTAGAGTCTCAATTATTGACCTCATCCCCTTCGACTACAATTATATCATTAACAGCTACGATTTACTACTCAGTTTATATATATTTCTTCAAGTTGTTTAAATAATATCTCCAAAATCTTTTGTTGTCATATTCAAATTCGTCAGCTCGATTAGTATGAAAATGAAATTGAATGATCTTTATCATTTCCAACTCTCATGAAGTATTATTAGCTAAGGTGAATGAACAAGCTTTAAAAACTAATACTTTCCTCATTCAGGGATCAATGTCTCAAAGGCGAGAGCCAATTCCATTTCTGGAATTTTCTTTTTTTAAGAGTTTCGATTCGTAAAAAGTTTGCTAGTTCCGACCTTGGAGGAGAGGTAAATTGGCTGGTCAGTTTAGAAACGAAACACGAGCTGTTGACTGACTTGACTGAGAAAAACTTGAGAGGGCAATCAATATTCAGAGTAGATTTTCTCACACCACTTGAATATTTTCTATAACAAAAAATTGTTTTTCGCTTAATAAGAAAATATATTTTTTTCTTTCGTTTGATTTTTTTATTTTTGATGAACATCTCAAGGACTTACATTTTACAAGTTAGAAAATTATATTCTAATTACAATTTGAGCCCACTTGGTGAGAAGCGGAATTTCGTCTACGAATTACCTCTAAAACTACTATAGAATTTATTTTCTCTGAGTTGGATTGTGACTTATTCTTTAACCACAATTATAAATTAATTAATAATTTCCTTCCGGATTAATTATCACATATGAAAAGAAAAATTAAAAAAAATCTGGTGTGACTGTCGCACAGCACACAACTTTCTCTTACCTTCGGTAATCGAAAGTTGTGTACTGTGCTTGTCACACCAGATTTTTTGTGTCGACATGTATTTAGTTTCCGACAGTACAGTATATTCGATTTTCAAGATGTAAAATTTATATGTGAAAATATTTATATTTTGTTACCATGGCAACCATTTCTCCTATCTTTTCTAAGGAGTACAAGAGTAAAGTAGTCTTCAGAAGATTTCAATGACAAAATGAGAATATAAATTTTAAAGAGAATCTAAAAAATAATTGATTTTTGAATTAAAAATTAGCTGTTGGCTGTGTCTTCTACACAGCCGGTGGCTTTTTAACGTGACAACGTCTTTTGCTTGACTTCAAAAAAAATTTTTTCTCTTACTTATATTGAAATATAAAGAGAAAAATTATTGTTTTTTTTTTACTAGTAGTTTGTTTTCATAAATAAACATGTTCAAACATTTTCATTGAAACAATATATGACAGAGGTGGCTTTTTTTTTATCCATTAAAGGCGACTTATGCTTAAAAAATGAGGTTTTTCGAGAAAAAAACTAATTTTAGCGTTAATTACTGGGGATTTTTTTAATTATTCTATTAGAGGTTTACTTTCTACACCAAATGACATCTCATTTAGTCAGATCTGATTAGCCGTTCGGAATCTACAGGGGTTTAAAATTTCGAAAAACGAAATCCCGCCGAGTGCTCTCATGCGGTAAAATGACGTCATATCAAAAAAATGAAAAAATTACCTCTGGGCATTGGACCACTCTTTCTAAAACTATATTTAGATTTAATGTAGCTTTTATGGTCAAGTAGCTAGGCGTTACATAAATAGGGCTATTTTTCGATATTTTTTTGCCTAAAAAATGAGGTTTTTCGAGAAAAAAACTAATTTTGGAGTTAATTACTCGGGATTTTTTTATTTATTCTATTAGAGGATTTGTTTCTGCATCAAATGACATCTCATTTAGTCAGATCTGATTAGCCGTTCGGAATCTACAGGGGTTTAAAATTTCGAAAAACGAAATCCCGCCGAGTGCTCTAATGCGGTAAAATGACCTCATATCAAAAAAAAGAAAAAAATTACCTCTGGGCATTGGACCACTCTTTCTAAAACTATATTTAGATTTAATGTAGCTTTTACGGTCAAGTAGCTAGGCGTTACATAAATAGGGCTATTTTTGGATATTTTTTTGCCTAAAAAATGAGGTTTTTCGAGAAAAAAACTAATTTTGGAGTTAATTACTCGGGATTTTTTTATTTATTCTATTAGAGGTTATCTTTCTGCACCAAATGACATCTCATTTAGTCAGATCTGATTAGCCGTTCGGAATCTACAGGGGTTTAAACTTTCAAATTAGAATTTACCGCAGCACGGTAAAATAAAATGGTAGGAAAAAAATAAATGGTGAAATCTTTAGCTGAAAACTCATTCTTTCTAACCGTATATTTCCCATAATTATATCTCTTAAGACAGAAGAGTTATTAAAGCCGATAAACTTTTTCGTGCATGCCCCTCTAACCTGCCTCTATAGACACATGATTTGTAAGACGTTGTCACGTCAAAAAAAAATCGGAGAGAATTTTGAGAAAATCGAAAAAAACTGAAAAAGTACATCAGCAAAGTACTAGTACTCTTTGGCCGATTTTGTTCAAAAGCTTCGTGTCACGACCCATTGGGGTGCCTAACTTAAATATAAAATTTCAACCTCCTAGCTCTTTTCGATCTTGAGATATTTTGTTCACAGACACACAGACATTATTGCAGTTCAAACAGCAACATTGCATTATTTCTCCAACATTCCTGCAATGTTGCAAAGAATATTGACGATGCAATATTGCCCATATTTTGCAAGATTTGCAATATTCCTGGAATATTGTCAATACATATATGCAAGATTCGCAATGTTTCTGCAATATTGCTTCAATATTCCAAGCTGTCTGGGGACTTTCTCTTACCTTTGGAAATTGGAAGTTGTGTTATGTGTGCTTGGAACATCATTTTTTGTGTCGACATATTTATTTAGCTTCCGCCGATCTATTAGAATTCAAAATGATCAACATGAAAAAAAAATTTATATTTCATATAAATCCCCCCACCCTTGGCGGAGAGAGTTGTTAAAAAATGTCATTAATGATAGTCAGGAAGCCAAGAGGTGCGGGTTCGGATCCCATGTAAAAATGATTAAAAATTATCAAAGGATACACACGCCCGCACCAGGGAAACACATTTTTCTTCTGGTCACTTTGGATCTACCGTGCGTGTCCCTGGTGCGGGCATGTGTATCCCTCGATCATTTTTAATCAGGCTTCAAAACATCAAATTTTTGACATGAAATATTTTTTCTCTCTAAATATACATAAATAAATAAGAGAAAGTAAAAATATAATTTCACAGATAAGAGGAAAGATATTTATTTATTTTTCTTTCAACTTGCAGACAACTTAGTAACCCATTCTACTCCACTAATTTTTCGTTTCCTCAATTTACTGCCTCTATTAAAATATTATATACTATATACCGGTATAAAAAAAAAAAAAATCATTTATATAAAATTCTAATTTTACGACAAAATATTATATTTTATCTAACAAATTAGAATGAATTTAATAATAGAAAACTCTGAGCGACCTTCTAAGGTCAAAATAAATTATTAAAAAAATTAAATAGATTTAAATATAAGGTTCGTTCGTTTATTGCAATTGGATGCACATTGGATACCCATTGCCCAAAATGTGCGCCCAAACGTCGTTTGATTAGAAAAAGTGGGCGGAGTTAGGACGGAGTTGGGGCGGAGTTAGGGGTAACTTCCTCTTAGTTTGATTCTATCCTTGGGTAACCCCGGGTAATTTCCCAGATGTTTGGTTCAAAATTGAGCATCCATGGGCAAGCTCCCAAGTCCCGCCCCTCAAGCAAGTGGGCGGAGCCTGGTAAGCACTTGCCCGCTCCCAGGTGTTTGTTTTTCTCGCTTTGGATGCCGGTGGGTGCCGGCAGGGTGCCGGTGGACGGGCAAATTTACACGTGATTCATAGCAGGTGTAAAAATAGGGTAAGAGAAAGTTCTACAGATTGAAGTTAGCGACAAGTTAGCGCGGTACAATTTTTTAGAAAAACACATGTTCACTTCGAAGAGTTGCTACCTTAAGATCAAATTTCTGTTTTATAGATTAAAATCATTCCCTGATATTCCCTGATTTAAATTTAAAAAATTGTAAAAATTTCATTTTAATCTTTTTTCTATTTATATTAAATCTTGGAACAAGATGTTTTAAGCATTAAATGATATTTATTTTATTTTTCTTTAATATATATATACGTATATATATATATATTAGGGTGATTCTTATTTTGGACTTTTTCGATTTTTTTTCAATGATAGTCCTAAATCGGTTGCAAATCTATAAAAAAAAATTCATGCCAAGTTTTAGCTCCTAATTTTAATATAAACCCGGACCTCCCATAGTTAAAGTTTTTAATGGAAATAAAATAGGAAAAGTTGTGTTATAACTTTGGAATTTTTCACTTCATGTACTAATGAACAGATCATCAATTTGACTAGTTCAAGCGTTATTCGAAGTCAAAATTAACTAGAACTTTGATTTTAACCTCGAATAAGGCTTGAACCAGTCAAGTTGGAAAAAAAATCATAAGAGATCTTTTTTGTAAAACGTTAAATTTTCTATAAGAATTATCATTTGCCGACATGATCTGTTCATTAGTAGCCTACATGAGGTGAAAAATTCCAAAGTTATAACACAACTTCCGGGTTTATATTAAAATTAAGAGCTAAAACTTGGGATGAATTTTTTTATAGATTTGCAACCGATTTAGGACTACCATTGAAAAAAAAATCGAAAAAGCCCAAAATAAGAATCACCCTAATATATATGTTATGTTATGTTAAGTTTGTTGAGGAAGATTTTCTATCATATTTCTGTTTATATTTTAATTTTAATCTTCTATTTATATTAAATCTTGGAACAAGATGTTTTAAGTAATAAATGATATTTATTTTATTTTTCTTTAATATATATATATATATTCTATTAGATAGGTGTTTGCTCTTAATAATAACTTATTTGAAAATAAAGATCCTTGTCAGCAAATCTTATCTTGTTTAAATGCGCAGATTCCCATATAACTCCCCATGCTTTTTCTATAAATGGAATAAACTATTTTTTTATAAAGTTAATCGCAGATTACAGGCTGGAGAGGTTGAACATCTCAATTTATATATAAGGAAACCTAAATTTTCTCTTATTCTTTATTAAAAAAATTTTTTCGCTCCAACGATTTTGATTAAAATTCAAAAATCAATGATTTTTTAGATGCTCTTTAAAATGCAAAATGAGAACATTTTTTCTATTGAAATCTTTTGAAGCACATTTTGCTCTTGTACTTGATAAGAGAGATGGTTGCTATGGTAACAAATACAATCTTGAATACAAATGTATCGTCAACACAAAAAAAATTTTTTTTAGGTTTTTTTGTCATCTATTGAGGTGTTGGATTATTCAATAAACTAAATAGTTTTTTAAGCATCAAGGTTTAGGCAGTGAATAAAAATTAAAAAAAAACTCCAAAAAATCCCAAACAAAAAGTGAAGTTAGAAACAAGGGATTTTTTAATTAAACCAGGTTTGCTGCTAACTTCACGGCTTCTTTGAGTTTTTAGGGTGGTAAAGTGGCTTACTACTTTATCGACAAGTAGGCGGTAACATATGCAATTGAAGGAAAACATGTGCGAGTCGTGTTTTGTCTGGTGAGGTCTGGGTAAGGTTTCGGGGCAGCCCAAAGCACACCCCAAAACAGCACAAGAGCATCCAAAAGTAGCCTGACAGCTATGTTAGTTTTCACATAGAGAGGGGGTGAGGAGGCGTGTATCTGGGGAAATGTGGGCTTGGGCTACTTGTGCCCATCCACGTCGGGCGATAAACGAACGAACCTATTATCTATTACATTTCTATTCAATTTATATGAAAAAAATATTTTTCAATCACCTGCTTTTTAGATTACAGCTATAAGAATTTTATTGAATTAGGAAATGAAATAATAATCCTTGCTTACGTCATTATCCCCACCTAGATACTAATATATATAGATATACTTTTCTATGTGTTTTACAACTTGTTCTAACTTGTTTACAGGTCAGGGTACCTAGAGTTCAGCTTCTATCTATCGTCAGTAAGGCTTTAAGTGCCGACCTGTAAACACCTCGTTTCCACGTCAGTTGGCTTCAGATCAAGCACCTCTCATCTGGTGAGTTTCTATCTAATTATTTATTTTTAATTTATTGTAATTTTAATTTATTATTTATATTATATATTCTCTAAAAACAAAACTTTGAGAGTAAACTTTTTATTTATTTTTACTTATGTTCGAGAAATATAGGCCTACTATATAAAAAACAGGGTTTATTTTTACTTTCTCTTACCTCTATATATATGTTAATATATATAGAGAGAAAGTATTGGATTCATGTCCAAAATTCGATGCCGAGATTTTGATGGATATACACGTTTTGAGGTCCCCTGAATAAAAAAAAGTGGTCTGTCTCTGTGTGTGTGTCTGTGAACAAAATATCTCAAGAACCGAAAGAGCTATGAGGTTGAAATTTTACATTTAAGTGAAACTCCTTTTATGCAAAACGTTTCGGCCGATTTAATCATGCCATCTTCAGTTGCATTGGCTAAACAAAAAATTATTTACATTGAAGTTATTTAGATTTAAATAAATTACAAAAATTTCTATAAAAATATTTAACATTATAAAGACAGTTTTTTAGTAAATAGAGTCGACAGTCTGATCATAAGCTTATTGATTTTACACATAGGCTATTGTAAAATTAATAAGCTTATGATGGACGATAAGAATATATCGACATAAAAAATCTGGTTTGACTAGCACTTACCTAAGGGTAAGAGAAAGTTGTGTGCTATGCGCCAGTCACACCAGATTATTTTAATTATAAAGACATAACTAAATTAGGATATTCATTGTTTCACAAGTCAAAGTTTCTTTGCATCATTTCTGCCAGCCACGCGTTTTTTTATACGAGATGCGAAAGCTCATTTAGTTTATAAATCTTTAGGGGTACTTTGATCTTTCCTATTTATTAATTCAAGGAAAATTTCAACTTTATTTGATGTTCAATATATTATAATCTTTTGCACAAAAATTAAAGCTAGTTTCTTTTCACATTATTGATCCTTTATGAAAATTAAGGAAATATAAATAACTAATTTGTTTTTTATATCAGAATTTTTATAATGCCAGGTTTTAATTATAAAGAAGAGTATTTTTTTTTCGAAATAAATTATAATACTCGTACGCTATTTTTAGTTAGTGAGTAGCCTAATTAAATCGTCTTTCAAGAGTAGAAATGATTGATTGATTCTTGCTTCCTGGGCTGGCGCTTGTAAATTTTCTTTATCAACATTAGGCCCTTCTTGGCGCATCATGTTCTTTATTTTAAATATTTTTTTTTTTTTTTCAATCATGGGATCGTTAATGTTAATAATGATTTGGTATGGGGCAAAACAATCGATGAATAGGAGGTAAAAAATAAAATGCGACTTTTGTGAGCCTGTTCATAATCTAAGGTTCGGCGATTGTCTTAAACTTAACTGTTTTAATTTATACTAACGAAAAAAAAAAAACTCTAAAAAAGATTCAAAAAAAGGACATCATTATTAGACTATTAGTTAATAAGAGATTTATTTAATTTCTGGAACTTTATTTTTATTTTCATTGTTGCTATTTAATCATAGGCTCTCATTAACTGAATTACTTTTTAACTAAAAGAAAATTAGTTTTCCTAATTTCATTAGTAGGCCTACTAATTAAGAGGTAAACTAGGAAACTTAGTGAAAGCTGATAATAACCAAAAAAATAATTATTTTACAAAAAATTCACTAACGCATGTGTGCTTAATTCCAGTTTGTGATTACCTAAGTTTATATTCTATTTTTATTTTCTCCTACCCTATATTTTATTTTTTTTGTGTGCGAAATATTCGAAAATATTCGTCAAAAACTTCAACCTTGAGATTATGATGCTTCTCGACGCTTTAGATCTTCCTGAATCAGAATAAAAAAACTAGGAACCGACCGAATATTCGGTTTCGGTTACGGTTTCGGCCAGTTTCGGCCAAAAATCATGGTTTCGGCCGTAGTTTCGGTTTCGGCCAAAAAGTAGCCGAACCTTTCGGCCGGCCGAAACCAGAGTCTGAAAAAAATGGGATGAGACTCGCATGCAAAAAAAAAAAAAAAAAAAAAGGTCAAATAATTTGCACTTGAGGGAGAAAAAAAATTTAGTCTCCCTAAAAAAAAAGGTAAAATGATTTTCACCGAAGTGAAAAAAAAATTCAAAAAAAAAAAAAAAAAAGATAAAATGAAAAAAAATTTTTATAGGAAATACAAGTTTCGGTTTCGGTTACGGTTTCGGCCGAAACTAAGGTTGAGGCCGAATATTCGGTTTCGGTTTCGGCTGAAAATCTTGTTTCGGTCGGACCCTAAAAAAAACAAACATATTTTTGGAATTGTGTGTCTGTATGTCTGTGTGGTCACGATTACCTGGATCGAATTTTTAAAAAGTAGTATATCCAGTTGAGTGTCTCGGGAGGAGGGGGGTAATCTGGTGTAACTGGTGGCACAGCACACTATTACTTTCTCTTACCTATGTATATATGTAATATATATATAGAGAGAAAGTATTGGATTCATGTCAAAAATTCGATGTCGAGATTTTGATGGATCTTCACGTTTTGAGGTCCCCTGAATCCAAAAAAGTGGTTTTCGCGACATGGTCTGTCTGTGTGTGTGTGGGTGTGTGTGTGTGTGTGTGTGTGTGTGTGTTGTGTGTGTGTGTGTGTGGGTGTGTGTTCAATTTTAAGCATGAAGGAATTGAGCTATGAGGCTGAAATTTTATATTTAAGATAAACACCCCCCGGGACCGGAAAAATAAGCTTTTAATCAAAATCGGCCAAAGATTACTAGTACTTTACTGATGTACTTTTTCAGTTTTTTTTTATTTTCTCAAAATTTGCTCCAACGATTTTTTTTAAAATTCAAAAATCAATTATTTTTTAGATGTTCTTTAAAATGTATATTCTCATTTTGCGATTGAAATCTTCTGAAGACCACTTTACTCTTGTGTTTCATAGGAAAGATAGTAGAAATGGTTGCCATGGTAACAAAATATAAATATTTTCCCATACTTATAGATTTTACATCTGAATTCCAATGTTCCGTACTGTCGGAAACTAAATATATGTAGACACAAAAAATCTGGTGTGACAAGCACAGTACACAACTTTCGATTACCGAAGGTAAGAGAAAGTTGTGTGCTGTGCGCCAGTCACACCAGATTTTTTTTTCTTAATTTCGGTAATTTAAAGATGAATTCTGTACTTGTTTACCAGAATATATACAAATCAAATTATTAAGTAGGCCTATTAATAATATTGAGATGATGGCTGAACTATTAACAGATATGAGTAGGATGGCAGCCAGGAAAGAAATCAAACAAAAATTTAATCAATCTTTATCTAATTTTAATTCGATTGCCGACGTTCCGGACGCAAATCGCGCCCTTCCTCAGGACAATCGATAGTTAATAAAATACGCCCATCTGTATTTTATTAACTATCGATTGTCCGGAGGAAGGGCGCGATTTGCGTCCGAAACGTCGGCAATCCAAATAAAATTAGATAAAGATTGATTAAATTTTTGTCTAATTTCTTTCCTGGCTGCCATCCTACTCATATCTGTTAAGTATTAATTTTTAAAATTTTACATTAAAAATAAAATTTTTTCCCGAAAAAAAAAATATAATTCTCAAATCTCGAGGGGGGGGGAAATTACCCCCCTTACCCCCTTGTATCCGTTCTTGATATAGACCCTATATATTTCCATATTTTCGGCCTATGATTAAATAGCAAGTACGATAAAAATAAAAATAAAGTTCCAGAAACTAAACAGGTTCCTTATTTTATTCTCCAAGTTATGTATAGACATATATACGAATACTACCTTACATGTTTGTTATACTTTATATATTATTTATTGATATGCATGGGCGTAACTAGGGGGTGCAGGGGGGCCTGCCCCCCCCTAGAAGGCTCGTGGCCTCCCCCCCCCCCAGAAATCTCCCTGTCCCAATAAAAATTGAGAAAATATGTGGCTTTCCAGGCCCTCCGGAGGAAATCTGGGCCCATGCCCCCCCCCCCAGCCAAATTCTCTAGTTACGCCCATGTTGATATGGAAGTTTGCTGACAAAAAAAATAGGTCCTTTGTAAAGAAAAGTATTAAAAAAATATAAAATAATATTAATAAAACTCTTGCTTTTGAGAGAACCCTGGCCTCTCGGGCTCATGAAAAAAACGAAATATTAAGATTAAAAAAAAATTTTAATTAAAATTACCTCTTTGATAGAGTCCTTTGAACTAAATATATATACAGGCCTACACTATTTTAATTTTTGTGAGTGGGATCTTTAAACGATTTCGGTCTCCTTCCCCATCTTCCGAAAAAATCATAGACCCCGGGCCTATGTCGAAATAAAACACCTTTATGTGAAACTCTTTGGGAAGTGTAAATGATGTTATACAATTAAACATGTTTAAGGGGATTTTTGGGAGGGCCACGAGCCTTCTGGGGGAGGGGGCAGCACCCCCCTAGTTACGCCCATGGCCTTCGCTCTTTTCACATATTTCTATTTTAATATAAAAAAAAAATGAATTAGAAAATTTTCAAAATTAAAACAAATATAATGCTTCTTAATATTATTATTTTTTTTCCTTCAAATGGCAATTTTTATTTTAATTAACATAAACTTACTTCTACGGCAAAGCGAATAAATAAAATCTTAAAGATTAAAATCAATTCAGGTCAGATGGCTATCGTTATTTTTTAGAATTTTTTTTTATCATTAATAAATATCCCAAACATATCTTTCTATATATTAATTAATTATAAAGAATCCGAAGGGGAATTTTTGGGGCTCTCGACGTGTGAGTCATAAGATCAGGAGGAATATGTGGGCGCAAGAGAGGGTAAGATCGGGGTCAAGGCACTGGCCAACCCTCCTCTCTTGACCAGACACGCAACCCTAGCCCCGACTAATGCGTGCTGAGCCCACCCCTCCCCCTCCCCCTCTTTCCTGCCCCTTGCAAAATCATTCATCTCCCTTTTGAAATTACAATACGAAATATATAAAAATCATTTTTGTCAATAAGGATAAAAAAATCGGGAATGACTTCCCCGAGACTTTCTCGTATACTCTGTTGGAATTATAACTGTTTGTGAGCAGTGGCGTACCGAGGGGGGGGGGGCGGGGGGGCGGTCCGCCCCAGGCCCCGAGCCGGCATAGGCCCCCATATATTTATAAAAAAAAAATTTAATGAAAATTTTTCTTTGAGAGGCCCCGGGCCCTCAGGGCTCAAGTAAAAACAGAAAAATTTAGTTAAAAAATCAAAATTTAATGAAAATTTTTCTTTGAGAGGCCTTGGGGCCCTCAGGGCACAAGTAAAAACAAAATTTAATGAAAATTTCTCTTCGAGAGGCCCCAGGACCCTTGGGGTTCAGGAATATACGGTATTTTAAAAATATTTTTATGTATGGAGAAGAGGGATATTTAAAGCCAACTGCCTCGGTACGCCTCTGTTTGTGAGTGTGAACACGATTGCTTAAAAATACTAGTAGCCAGATCGATGAAATTTGGTATATACTCCTAACACTAAAATTGTAGATTTTCCTTTGGAGTAAATAACGACATTTTTCGTTAATTTAAAAAAAAAAATACAAGTTTTATTAAAAAATATGTAAATATCTCCGTTGATTATTTAAAAAACTATTCTGTTTTTGAAAAAAATGTCAAAGAATAAAAACTTTTTAAAAGAGAGTACTTTATCATAATATGACAAAAAAATTGAAAATTTCAAAAATTCTTGAAAAAACTTTTTAGGTAAAGTACTATTTCCAAGTTATTTATTTACTCCAAAAGTTGATAGAAATCTACAATTTTAGTGTAAGGAGTATATACCAAATTTCATCGATCTAGCTACTAGCGTTTTTAAGCAATCGTGTTCACACCCACACATCCGCACACAGACATAATGCCAAAATGGGGTTTTTGGAATCAGAGAGAACTTGGAGAATCATCAAAATCTCGAAGTCGAATTTTTTGACGATTACATTATTTTCTCTTTAGTAAAAAGTGAAAAAAATTGAAGAAATTAAATTAAAGTCGTCTCTCGATATTCGAATTTTTCGATATTTCGCACTCGTCAGCTGTAAACTTCGATAAATCGAAAAATTGCTGTGTATTCAGATTCACTCGTTAACTCGAAATGTTTTTCGTAGCAAGAGGGGAGAGAATTCTATAATTCAAAGTTTTCCTAGCAATGATTACTCCTTATTTTCCGCGTAATGTTTTCCTCCCTATCAGCCTAGCTTGACTTCCAAATTAAGTGCAGGGCAAAGTTCATCTCCCTTACTGTGTCCGATGAAAAGGAAAAATTAACGCAGCGTGGTTAAAAAAAAAAAAAATTTCGCCAAAGATACAAATTATTAAGAGTTTTTATTATATTTTTGAAAATATGAATGACCATAATCAACGCTGTCCACAATTCTAAAGAATAAGAAAATGAAGTATGAAATGAATGATTTAATGAAATAATTCACGGGTAGCGGGCTGTAAATCCCTGCTTGATGGCTGGAATTTTCGGCTTAAGGGTGAGGAGCGACCCTTCCCACGCGAGCTCTAGGTGGTAGATGCAAATCGCCCGGATGAGACACCACCACTTGGCTAATGGGCACTTTAAGAATGGTTATCTGGTTACTAATGCCTTTGATCCATGTTTCTGGTGTCTATGCTAGTCATAGCGTAGATACAGGCTCTGGCCAGGAATTCCGGCTCTCTTCTTTCTCTTCTTCTCTTCTCTTCATTCTCCTCCGCCTTTCCTTCTCCCTTAACCCAAAATCCATCCAGCCAATCCAGCAACTTTTCCCTTACTTCCATAAAAAAAAAAACCAAATTAACAATATCCTCATGGAATCAGCGAGAGTAAAATATTCCGGAGTTAAACTAGCTTCCCGTTCGGATCTCCGGGTGGAGGCTACTCCCGCGGGTTCTATGAGGAAAAATCCTCTTAAATTTCCAAACAAGGATTTCACAATTCAGTTCACCAATATTCGAGGACTGAACTCAAACCTTAATGCCGTCCACCACCATCTCGAACGAGTCAATCCCCAAATTCTTGTTCTAGGAGAAACCCAGATTTCAACAACCAACTCAGGAGCCCCTCACCTTAATTACCCTAACTACCATATCCTTGATAAGT
>JAKCPI010011057.1:0-32561 GCA_023213315.1 Euborellia annulipes | reverse complement strand
ACATTTGAATTCAGATGTAAAATTTATAAGTATGGGTATTGTTTGTATTTTGTTACCATGGCAATATTATATTTCTCCTATCCTTCCCTATGAAATACAAGAGTAAAGCGGAGTTCAGAAGATTTCAATGGCAAATGAGAATATACATTTTAAAGAGCATCTAAAAAATAATTGATTTTTGAATTTTAAAAAAAATCGTTGGAGCAAATTTTGAGAAAATCGAAAAAAACTGAAAAAGTACATCAGTAAAGTACTAGTACTCTCTGGCCGATTTTGATTAAAAGCTTGGGTTTTTCCGGCAGTCCCGGGGGGGTGTTTAACTTAAATATAAAATTTCAACCTCGTAGCTCAATTCCTTCATCCTTAAAATTGAACACACACACACACACACACACACACACACACACACACACCCACACACCCACCCACACACCCACAGACAGACCATATCGCGAAACCCACTTTTTTGGATTCTAGGAACCTCAAAAACGTGAAGATCCATCACCAAATCTCGACATCGAATTTTAATATGAATCCAATACTTTCTCTCTATATATATATTACATATATACATAGGTAAGAGAAAGTAAAATTTTTTTTTAAGGGATTTAATTTTTGGCCTCACTAGCCGCAATGTCCGCCATTGGTGGGCTTTGTGCATTCTAATAGATGGCACCAGAGTATAATTTAATCATTATACATTTTTGTTTTCCATATTTTTTTGACTGTTTTTTTATAATTCTTTAATCGCTGAAACTGGAAAACTATCTAAACGTCTTATTTTAGAGCTATAGAGTAAATAGAGCTCTAAAGCGGTTCTTATTTTGAATTACCTGGATGTTTTTAAGGCGACATCCCGTAGAAATATGCAGATAGTTATATTATATATAAATTTTAAGTTTCAGGCCAATCGGAGGTCATTTAGACGTGCCGCAAAAGTTTGGAAAACCCGAATTTTTTAAGTTTTTTTTTTTTTTTTTACTTTGGACACCCCTAATACAATTTTTCTGATACCTGAAAGCAAAAAAAAATATTTTTACGAAATTTTCTAACTCTTTGGCTTTCCAAAGCATTTGTTCATGAAAATCTGTTGATTATTAACGAAATTATTAACAAAAGAGTTATCAAAGTCTGGTTAAAAAAAAAACACTTGGGCTGCCTATTTTTTAATTATTTTGTTAATACATTTCTTTAATAATCAACAGATTTTCATGAACGAATGCTTTTTGAAAAGTTAAAGAACTATAGAATATCATAAAAATATGTTTTTTGCATTTAGGGATCAGAAAAATTGTATTAGGGGTGGCCAAAGTAAAAAAACAAAAAAAAAAAAAAAAAACAAACTAAAAATTCGATTTTTCTAAACTTTTAGCCGTTTGCGGCACGTCTAAATGATTTCAGATTGGGCTGAAACTTAAAATCTATATGTATTATAACCAGAGAGCGGATTTATATGTTATTGCATTATTTTTTTGCTAAAAGATAGCAATGTGAAATTTATTATCTATACGAATTACATATTTTAGAAGCTATATATCAAATCCTATATTGCACGAAAAATGCACGTTTTAAGCTGTTATTGCATGAAATTCCATTTTTTTTTATTTAATTTAGGTTTAATTTTAATTACAATATTGAAATAAAGGATGATAAAGTTGACAAATATAAAAGAAAATTTAAAAAATTAAACAAATAATAATATTAAATTTGTTAAGAATTAGGAATCGACCGAAGTTTCGGTTTCAAATACGGACGGTTTCGGCCAAAAAAAAAAATGTTGATTTCGGCCGTGGTTTCGGTTTCGGCCAAAAACGGGCCGAAACCTGCCGTTTGAAAAGATAGGATGAGACTCGTACACACACACACACACACACACACAAAAAAAACATCTACAAGTTTCGGTGTTGGCAGAAAATCTTGTTTCGGTCGGATCGTTTTTAATGCATTAAAAGGGTATTTTTGAATGC
The DNA here is from genome assembly GCA_023213315.1 of Euborellia annulipes. Classification (NCBI taxonomy): domain Eukaryota; kingdom Metazoa; phylum Arthropoda; class Insecta; order Dermaptera; family Anisolabididae; genus Euborellia; species Euborellia annulipes. The sequence continues at coordinate 30,594 of JAKCPI010011057.1, read as the reverse complement.
AAGAAACATGAATTTTTATCCGCTCTCTGATTATAACTCTCTGCATATTTTTAAAAGGGGTTTCGCCTTAAAAACATCCAGGTAATTCAAAATAAGAGCACATTTTATATTAAAATTTAATTTTCTCTATATCTCTAAATATAGACGTAATGGGGCAAAACTTAGTGCATTTTTGGATTCAACACACCAAAAAACATAAAAAATATTCCATTCAGCTTTATTTTGCGGCCAGTGTAATTGAAATTAGAAAGGTATTATTTGTAAATTGAGAAAGGAAACAGGTGAGAGTAGCTGTAAGCGTGATCGTTTATTCATTACGTCACCAATCACGGTATATCAAGTTGCCTCTTCCGATCGAACGGTGATTGATTGGGTTTCTCTCCACCCAACCACCACAAACACACGTACAATACTCCCTCTCTCTCTCCCTCTATCCCTTTAAATTCCTTTTTACCGACCTGCCCTTTTGGCCTTGAGTATTAAAAAAAAAACCATCTCCCCCCTCCCTCTCTCTTTTATAACTACATGTCAAGTTGATTAAAAAGAAAAATGAAGAGGCTTCAACTATGAAGTGACATCTGAGTATGGAGAGAGAATACTTTAATTATTGAGATAGTTTTTACTAGAGTGCTTGGATATCAGGGTGATGCCACTGGAGATCGGCCGCCATATTTGTTCTAATGTTATATGGGCATTAATAACAATTTTCTTGGCGTAGTTGGTAGCGCCTACCTTGGATACTAATGGCCCTTGGATACCAAATGACAACTTCTCGTTGGAATTTTGAAATGGAATTTTATATGCATAAAGAGGACCATCTCGGGATTACAGGAAAATTATTTTCATCCCGAAATTCCTAGAACTTTTTGAGTTATTAATTCTTAAAGTTACGATTTCTCCCATAGGAAATGTATAGAGAAATATTTATATATCTTTTTTCCCTAACAAAAAAAAAAAAAAAAAAATATATTCTTTTCATTTGTGTATTCCATGAATGTAAACAAATCCTCAAGCAGGCACTGGATTGAAATAGTAATGATAATTATTTTTTTTGCCGGGGGGCCTGGCAACGGAGAAGAGCAACAGTCACCACAATCGTTACAGTTAAGCAATGACAAGCGCGGCGAAAGCTCGGGATTGGTGACCCCGAGCAATCAGCGTGTGGAGCGTCCCCCAGTGGTCAGCGGACCTATTTTTAAAAAATCAATAAATTAATAAATATACACCCTTAAATGGCCTCTGTAGCCGAATAAGCCGATAAGATTTTAACCTCTTTCCCATTTTTTTTTTAATTTTGTCATTTCCCTAATTTATTTTTTTTTCTCCCTTATTTCTTCTATTAACCCTCAAATTTTTTTATTCTAATTTTTGCGTCATACATTATTGCAACTTTTTCTAACTGACAACAACATACCAAAATTTTGCATTGTTTTCTCAATAATGGTACCGAAGTGTCATTTCTCGACATGTAAGATATCGATCAAAAATGATCAATTGTTCTCAATACTGTAATTTACCTAGAAGGATTAATCAATCAACGAGATAAAAAAAAAAAAATGAATTTTTTTACGTTAAATTTCGAATACAAAGGCTCGCGGTATTAATAATAAAGCCTATTTATTGAATGGATGTCCTCAATGTGCATTTAATTATTTAAAAAAAAAATGATTGAATATATATTTGAATATTCTCTCTCTCTATATATATAGAATACAATTACAATCAAATGGGGATTTTACGTATGCCAATGACATTTCTAATATTTTTTCTCTCATTGTATGTATGCGTGTGTGTGTGTGTGTGTGAGTGTGATGGGTGTGTGATAATAAATGTTATATTCCGATAAAAAGAATTAAAAAAATTAAAATAAATAAATAACACATGTTGTTGGATTATGGAAATGGGAATATATTTTATTAGAAATGCAAATTGATAACACTGTGCAACAAGAAAAAAAGCCCCGAGAAAATTCCTTCAGATTCTTAAGTAAAATGACCTCCTGAATCCAAATATGACCTTCGTTTTCCCCCTAGCACTTGCCGTTTTCCGGGGGGAGCCCCTACTTATTTCCACCCCTTTTCGTTAATTATAGGGCCACGAAAAAAATTTGGACGGATGAAAAGGAATATTTTAGCCTTAACATTTCTTCAGAAGGTCTAGAGAAGTGAAAAGTTAAAAAACATTAACATTTGGACTCAAGGGGGCGATGTGGGGGAGGATTTTGTCCCTTAAATGCAAAAAAATCATTAAAAATGATCGATTTTTTTTTATATTTTTTTAAGATTTTTTCATTAATTTTCTACATATTCCAGCTGACAGACCCACCTCACCCTTCCTTAAACATCCCTCAACTAAAAAAAAAAAATCTGGTGTGACTGGCGCACAGCACACAACTTTCTCTTACCTTCGGTAATCGAAAGTTGTGTTCTGTGCTTGTCACACCAGATTTTTTGTGTCGACATATATTTAGTTCCCGATAGTACGGAACATATGAATTCAAGATGTAAAATTTATAAGTATGGGAAAATATTTATATTTTGTTACCATGGCAACCATTTCTCCTATCTTTTCTATGGAGTACAGGAGTAAAGTGGTCTTCAGAAGATTTCAATCGCAAAATGAGAATATACATTTTAAAGAGCATCTAAAAAAATAATTGATTTTTGAATTTTAAAAAAAATCGTTGGAGCAAATTTTGAGAAAATCGAAAAAAACTGAAAAAGTACATCAGTAAAGTACTAGTACTCTTTGGCCGATTTTGATTAAAAGCTTATTTTCCGGTCCCGGGGGTGTTTAAGTTAATTATAGAATTTCATCCTCGTAGCTCAATTCCTTCATGCTTAAAATTGAACACACACCCACACACACACACACACACCCACCCACCCACCCACCCACAGACAGACCATGTCGCGAAAACCACTTTTTTTGGATTCAGGGGACCTCAAAACGTGAAGATCCATCAAAATCTCGACATCGAATTTTTGACATGAATCCAATACTTTCTCTCTATATATATATTACATATATACATAGGTAAGAGAAAGTAATATATAGGATAAAGCGGGTGGATGCAGCGATTCCAAAGCCCTTGCAAGAAGAATTTTTTTCAATTATTGACAAGAAATAATTTCTACCCCTTAAGATAAAATATGGAAATATTTAAGAACAGAGAAGAATCCGTATATTTAAGTTTAAATTTGTAAAGATCAGCCCAAAAAAGTGAAAGTTAGCCGCATATTTGCCAATTTGACTAATTGAGCTGTGCATCTTCCATCTTCTTGCAAGGGCTTCGAAATCGCCCACACCCCACCCGCTTTATTCTATATATTTTTTACTTTCTCTTACCTATGTATATATGTAATATATATAGAGAGAAAGTATTGGATTCATGTCAAAAATTCGATGTCGAGATTTTGATGGATCTTCACGTTTTGAGGTCCCCTGAATCCAAAAAAGTGGTTTTCGCGACATGGTCTGTCTGTGGGTGGGTGGGTGGGTGGGTGTGTGTGTGTGTGTGTGTTCAATTTTAAGCATGAAGGAATTGAGCTACGAGGTTGAAATTTTATATTTAAGTTAAACACCTCCCGGGACCGGAAAAATAAGCTTTTTAATCAAAATCGGCCAAAGAGTACTAGTACTTTACTGATGTACTTTTCAGTTTTTTTCGATTTTCTCAAAATTTGCTCCAACGATTTTTTTTTTTAATTCCAAAATCAATTAATTTTTAGATTCTCTTTAAAATGTATATTCTCATTTTGCAATTGAAATCTTCTGAAGACCACTTTACTCTTGTGCTTCATAGAGAAGATAGGAGAAATGGTTGCCATGGTAACAAAATATAAATATTTTCCCATACTTATAAATTTTACATCTGAATTCAAATGTTCCGTACTGTCGGGAACTAAATATATGTCGACACAAAAAATCTGGTGTGACAAGCACAGTACACAACTTTCGATTACCGAAGGTAAGAGAAAGTTGTGTGCTGTGCGCCATTTTTTTTTTGAGGGATATTTTTATTTTTTATTTGAGGGATATTTACGGAAGGGTGAGATGGGTCTGTCCGGTGGAATATGTAGAAAATCAGTGAAAAAATTGGGAAAAATCAGAAAAATTTGATCATTTTTAATGATTTTTTTGCATTTCAAGGGACAAAATCCTCCCCCACATCCCCCCTTGGAACCAAATGTTAATGTTTTTTAACTTTTCACTTCTCTAGACCTTCTGAAGAAATGTTAAGGCTAAAATATTCCTTTGCGTCCCCTCCAAATTTTTTTCCTGGCCCTATAATTAACGAAAAGGGGTGGAACTAAGTAGGGGGCTACCCCCCGAAAACGGTACGTGCTGGGGGAAAACGAAGGTCATATTTGGATTCAGGAGGTCATTTTACTTAAGAATCTGAAGGAATTTTCTCGGGGCCAGAAAAAAAGTTTCATTTTGTTGCACAGTGTAATGAGGCAATTGGCTAGCTACTCCCCTTTATTGATAATAAACCACCAATGACGGATGCTGAGGCGAAAGATAAAAAGATCCTGCGTTACAACGTGACAAACGGTTCGATTTTGTCTTTATATAAAAGACAAAATCGAATAGCAGCTTTGCAAATACCGTAGATATAAGAATATAGAGACTACCTACAGTCAACTTCGGCAAAGACAGAAGACATAAATACATGGACAAGAATTAGACTGGGCAACGATGTAGGAGACATGTGGAACAAAAGCAAGAAACAAAAATGCACAGATTCTGTAAAAAGGAGAATGAAGACTTAGGACATTTAATGACATGCAAAACGTTGGATGGACAGGTGAAGACGGACGTAAAGGCGTGGAGGCAAAGAAGACGAGAGGGAATAAGGGATGACGAAGAATGGGGAAGAGCGATATCCTGTGGACCGGACAAGACCTGGTGCAGTTTGTGGAGATACATAAGAAATAATCAAGAAGGTTGATTATATTCATTTGAACTTTTAAAAATAAATATATAAATTGTTTGTAAATAAAGTACAGTATGTGTATATAAGTTTTATATGTTTAATTAATATGTAAAAGTTAATATATGTAGCCCAAAACCCCAGAAAGGGGTAGGGCAAGGAATCTAATGAATAAATAAATAAATGATAAGAATATAGAAAAAATTATTTCGAAATCAATATTATCGTGAGCAAATTATATCCTGGGGAGATCTATTTGAAGAATTTTTAATTTTTAAAAAAACCTGGTGTGACTAGCGCACAGCACACAACTTTCTCTTACCTTCTGGTAATCGAAAGTTGTGTACTGTGCTTGTCACACTAGATTTTTGTGTCGACATGTATTTAGTTTCCGACAACAGTACTGTACATTCGATTTTCAAGGATGTAAAATTTATAAGTATGGCAAAATATTTATATTTTGTTACCATGGCAACCATTTCTCCTATCTTTTCTATGGAGTACAAGAGTAAAGTGTGCTTCAGAAGATTTCAATGACAAAATGAGAATATACATTATATTGAGAATCTAAAAAATAAATGATTTGTGAATTTAAAAAAAAAATCGTTGGAGCAAATTTAGAGAAAATCGAAAAAAACTGAAAAAGTGCATCAGTAAAGTACTAGTACTCTTTGGCCGATTTTGTTGAAAAGCTTCGTGTTACGTCCCATGGGGGTGCCTAACTTAAATATAAAATTTCAACTTCCTAGCTCTTTTCGATCTTGAGATATTTTGTTCACAGACAGACAGACAGACAGACAGACCATGTCGCGAAAACCACTTTTTTGGATTCAGGGGACCTCAAAACGTGAAGATCCATCAAAATCTCGACATCGAATTTTTGACATGAATCCAATACTTTCTCTCTATATATATTACATATATACATAGGTAAGAGAAAGTAAAATGAATCTATTGGATTATGTGTATTCAATTGTTTTTTTTTTTTTTTTTTTTTTTTTTTTAAAACATTCACACTTTTTCTCATTCACACACACATACATACAGTATTTTCGGCAACTTAGGCCATTTAAGACTTTAGACGATAACCGTTGTAGAGAATATATCTATTGTGGGGTCAGGCATTCCTATTTAAGCCATCTGGTATCCAAATGGCTTAAATAAAATCATCGGACTGCCTGGGTCCGAACCCGCGACGTTTGGTATAGGAGGGAGGCGCGCTACCTACTACGCCAAACCCGGGGGCTATTCAATTGTTAATAATAAATTAAATCCATTAAATATTCCATCTCTAAATAAAAAAAAGTTTTCTTTTAATGTGGAGAGAGAGAGAGAGAGAGAAATATTTTTCCCTCTCTTTCTCTCTCTAATATTTATTTGATGTAAACATCTCTTGACTTTTAGCAAACTTTTTTTTTTTTTTTTTTTTTTTTGAAACAAAATTAATTAGCGGTCTGTAATTAGTTTGCCGTTCAGAGTTTGTTTTTGACGATTTGATGTTTATTTTTTACTTAACTAAATATACAGTATATACTGTATATATGAAATAGGAATGGGAAATAATAAATATAACGAGATTTGAAAAGAAATGTAAGTTTTAAAATTTTTCTGCCCTTTGAACCTGGTACGGCACCAAATGGAAACCAATATTATAGTGAGTAAATTATAACCTGGTGCCATCTATTTGAAGATAGTTAAGGCGGAATAGGGCCGAAGGTGTTACCGGTGCGCATGTTTTTCCCACTAAGATGGCGTTGTGTGTCATTAAAAGTATGCCCAAATATCAAGTAATTCAAAAATTTGCCAAGAGATGTCAGAATGGTAGCTAATAATATTTAATGCATTTGGTTGATTTTCATTGATCTTTTAACAATACATACTTTATAAATGTTATTATAGATTATGTATCTTTTATAAAAGCATAAAAATATATAAATATAGGCCAAAAGGGAATCGGCTGTTAGACTAGCCTGCCATCTATTGCATGAATGCTGAACTAATTTGACAGTTGATTTTTAAATAAATCATCTAAGCTTATTTTTAAAATTTCTTAATTAATATGTGATTAATAATAACAATAAATTCATTTTTAAATTTAAAAAAAAATTAAAGATTATTGGGACAGATTGTTTTTTTGTATTTGCTTGATAACAAAAAAATTAATTTCGATAATTTTTTAATAAGTTATTAAAGAAATTATAGCTCGATGTCCCAATAATCTCTTATGAATTTAATTCATATATATATCAAATAAAAATATGTATATTACCAGCCTAATCAATATAGGATTATTTTTTTTTTTTAATAATTCAAAAAACCATATTCATATTCGTAGAAGGTTTTGTTGTTGTTGTTGTTTTTCTCTTCTGAGATTTGAAAATAGAAATTGACATTCCAAAAGAATAGAAAAAAAAGAAAGCTTTAAAAAAATCCGATATTGAAAGTGAAAATAGAGCTGAGGAAGACGAAGAAGGAGTTATTTCCCCTTCCTATCCAATTCACCGCCATAATAGAGAAGAAAGACGTCAGGCAGTTGAATTATTTTTGACATAAGGATAGGGAGCGAGGATTTACATTTAAAACCTATCATAAAATAAAGACGACTTTCTTTTTAAAGCATATCGACCCTCTCAATAGAAAAGTGTCAAACTCGAAAATCATTTTTTTGTATTTTCTGTTGAAAAATATCATTCTCCTTATGCCCTGAACTGGGTAAGAGCGTAATTCAAATTTTTCAGTTCGAAAAGTTACCGCACGAAAAGTGTTTAAGAAGCGCGTCTCGAAAAACCGTTAGAAGACGATTCACTACCGAGTTACTCTAGGCGGCAAGAGATGCAAGGGCGGATACAAGGGGGGGGGGGGTAAAGGGGGTAATTACCCCCCCCCGAGAATCACCTCTGGATCCGCCCTTGAAGAGATGGCGTTAGTTTTTCCCATAGGAATACAAGGGATTTATTCCATTTCATTTGAAAGATTCCAGCTTATTAATTAAGAGTAGAAAATTAATTATTTCTTAACCCAAAGATTACTAATTTAATTATCTATAAGATATAGAGCGAATTTTTTAAAAATATCTTTTCTTTAATGCGGTTAATCTAAAAAAAAAATTTATTTTTTCGAAAATCAAAAAAAGGGCTTCTATAAGTTGTAGACATTTCTTTTACAAAGAATATCCGCGTTGTGCGGGATTTTCTCATTAAATAATTAATGTAAACATATCTTCAAGCAGGCTCTGGATTGGAATATTGGATCCCCAGGCAATTCTACGAGGAGAGGAAGGGCGTAAAGAAGGTTCCCTCTCAGTGATGCATTCTTCGAAAGGAGTCGATGCTGAGAGAGATCAAGAGGAGTTTCTCGGGGTAGGGGGGTAATCTGGTGTGATTGGTCGCACAGTATACAATTTTTTCTTAATTTCGGTAATTTTTTTCATATCTCGGGGGGGGGGAGTAATTACCCCTTTATTCCCCCCCCCTTTGTACCCGAACTTGCTTTTATTGTATTTTAATTAAACTGTGTGTTGCAACATTGTGCAATATGTTCGTTCAGATTGTGAAGAGGAGGGGCCGAGTTTGTTTACTCGCTTGCTTCCCTGTCTATTTTTAATTTCTCTTACCTCTATATATGTTAATATATATAGAGAGAAAGTATTGGATTCATGTCGAAAATTCGATGTCGAGATTTTGATGGATCTTCACGTTTTGAGGTCCCCTGAATCCAAAAAAGTGGTTTTCGCGACATGGTCTGTCTGTGTGGGGGGGCTGTAAACAAAATATCTCAAGAACGAAAAGAGCTAGGAGGTTGAAATTTTATATTTAAGTTAGGCATCCCCATGGGACGTGACACGAAGCTTTTGACCAAAATCGATCGAAGAGTACTAGTACTTTACTGATGTACTTTTTCAGTTTTTTTCGATTTTCTCAAAATTCGCTCCAACGATTTTTTTTAAAAATTCAAAAATCAATTATTTTTAACTCTTTAAAATGTATATTCTCATTTTGCCATTGAAATCTCCCGTCTCAGGAAGGTAATTAATAATTCAACCTCTTTTTTCGTTCTTAGATATTTTGTCACAACACCACTTTGGGGGATCTCAAAAACATGCATTTCCATCAAAATCTCGATATTGAATTTTTACGCGTAAATCTACATATAAATTTAAGAAATTCAATTTTCATTGGATGATGCGAAATTAATATTTTATCACCTATAAAATAAATTACAAGTTAATATTATCTCATAGCGTTCTTATACAATCAACGTCTCCTTAAACTTGAAAAAAAAATTTTTTTTTTTCTCAAATTCTATGATAATATTAGTTTAGTTGATAATCTTGTTATAAAGTCTATCAACAAACTTAGAAGCGAGCGAGTGAGTGAGTTAGAGCATGACGTAATATAACGACATTGTTAATCAATTATGATAATATAGAATAGCAGCTGACAGTAGAGAGAAATGACAAAACTACCCCCTACCTCACCCACGTACGTAATAAATAAACTGGCGTTGCCACCATTAAATAGAGTTATTAATAAAAAAAATCTACACTACTCCAAGGTACAATACACTACAACCCCGAGACCCTGGCCGGTTAATTCGAGGTTTCATTTTCATCAGACGTTTTCGTTTTCTTAACTCGTTCATTTTTGTTTAAGAGATCTCAAGTCTATGTAGTAGAAAGAATTTGGTGTGACTGGCACACAGCACACAACTTTCGGTAAGTGCTGTGTCACACCAGATTTTTTATAAATTTCTCAAATAAAATTAGAGAAAAACAAAAAAGTGTGAGATGCTATTTCCAATGATTTGTTCTGAAACTAATTTAAGATCTCGAATTTTTTTTTTTTTTTGTTTTTAATTAAAGAACGTCGTACGGAGAAAAATAAATAAATAATTCCATCCTCTACACCAATATTTATTTGATTTCCGTTATTTGATTTCCAATTAAATAAAATAAATCTCACAAACGATCGGTTTTATTTATTTAAAAGAAAAAAAAAGAGGGTTCACAATATATATTCCCACAAACAACAACAACAACAAACATCCTTTAGAATATAAAACGAAATGTTCTGTCCATTTGTTAGTCAGTCAGGGAGTGGAATTACGTATTAGCGGAGGCTTAAATTAATTGTCTCTACCCCCTACCCCCCTTTTAGGAAGGAAATTACTCTTGTAATGAACCCAGAAGAAACAAATAAAGAGAACATGCTTGTTTGTCATTACAGTTTTGAGTTTGAGTTTTAACTTTATGGTGTGTCTGGTCGCACAATTTTCTATTACCTTCGATAATTGAAAGTTGTGTTCTGTGCTTGTCACACCAGATGTGTCGAGATATGTTTAGTTTCCGTCGATATATTATAGTCGGAGAGCTGGCGACAAAAATGGGCAAGAGTTTTCTGAAGGGCTACGGTTGCATTTTAGTGATGGAGAGATACTCTAGAGCAGCGTTTTCCAAACTGTGAGGCGCGGACTAGTCTAAGGGGAGGCGCAAATGTTAGCCACAGCGAGTAATTTTCTAAATGAATGCTAAAGACTTATAAATAAAAAAATAAATAATATAATAGATTCTATATAGAAGACATAGCAGCTAAGAAAATTAAATAAAAGACTTCTATTTAATTATTAAAATCACCACCTTCATCAAGACGATTTGCGACCGAAACGTCGACGATTAATAATTAAATAAAAGTCTTTTATTTAATTTCCTTGGCTGCTACGACTTCTATACCCAGCCACTTCTCATCGCTATAATATAATAGTTTGTATTAATAAATTTTTTTGCAATAAAAATTTTTGTGTTTGTATTATTTTATGGTCGGGGGGGGGGAGGGGAGGCGTTATACTATTAAATATATTTAAGGGAGGCGTGATAACATAAAGTTTGGAAACCACTGCTCTAGAGTTAGTTAGCACTTCCAGTACCGGGGCGTTTAGCGGGAATAAGACGGTAAAGTTGCGGGAAGATGGTTTTTCGCAAATATCTCGAAAACTCAAAGATTCATCTATACAAAAATAATTGAAATTAAATCACAAACAAAAATGATCTAGTACACATAATCTCGCTAAAGTTAACGGTTCGACCGAGTTAAGGGTTTCGACCATCACCATAGGCCCAGTCCAAACTTAAGACCGAAACGTTGGCTGATCTCAATAAAAGAACTACTTTGGCTGCATTTTCTTCCTTTTTTTTCTCTTCAATATTACAGTATTGTATAAAACAAATGTATTAAACAACAATGAAGTATAGATAGTAATATCACTAGCGTAACGTTTTTTAGCTGGGCCCCCGGCAACTTTTTTCGGACCCCATTCAGTGGCGTAACGTTTTTTTTAGCTGCCCCCCCCCCCCCCCCGCAATCAAAAAGAAATTTTCATTAAATTTTTTACCGTTTTTATCGGAGCCCTGAAGAGATACAGTTTTTTAGCCCGGCCTGCCCCGTGGGCCCCCCAAGGTCCCCGCATCGAGGGGTCTGGGGGGCGTACGTTACGCCACTGAGTAATACCAGATGTCCGGATTTAGAACACGTGTTCGATATGGCGTCCAGATTTTACTAATATAAATCGAAAACGTGGCTGATTTGGGGAATACTTATTTTACTTTTTTAATTTAAAAAGTTTATAAATGAAGTACAATGAAGCTAAGTTTGATAATATTTTTGACGTTTCAGCATAGCTAAAAACGCAAATTTCAGTGACTAATTTTCAAAAAATATTCCATACCCCCAGAAGTCGTCATTTCGGATCTGGCCAAACTATAGATGTAGCGGCAAATGGACTTTAGCCTATAAGTGGCATATTCTTAAATCCGGCCCTGTCCCTATGAAGTACAGTGAGGGGCAATATTAAATCCCACCCATATGTTTTCTACTTGTTATTATTTAATTGTTTAAAAAAAAATATAAATTTTTTTAATAGAATCTTTCATGGTTCAAACCTAGAAAATCTCCATTGAAGATTTTCATTTCTTTTATAAAAACAATGAAATAATCACAAGTAGAAAACCCATGGGTGAGACTTAATATTGTCATTTAAGACTTTACGATACCGGTTATTTGTAAATATATCCATTGGGGGACCAGGCTCATCCAGGGGCGGATTAAAGGGGGGGGGCGAGGGGGGCAATCGCCCCCTCCGAGAAGAAATTCACAATGTTATAAAAACTAGTAATCTAAAGAAATTATGATTTCCGGGCTTTAATTTCCAATTGAATTTGTTACCAAACAATTTAAATAAATAGGAAATGGGTCTAAATGGCCATAGATGCCCACAAAGTCCTTAAATAAAGAAAAAAAAAAAAAAAAAACCGCCCCCCCGACAAAATTTCATTAATCCGCCACTGGGCTCATCCTCGGACTGGAAGGGGTCCGAACCCCCGACCCTTGGTACACAAGACAGGCGCGCTACCTCTTTGGGGTTACATTATTTGGGTGGTCTATGCCAACAAGCCAGCAATGTTAGAAGAACTACACTGTAAAAAAAAATATGAATTTTCATTCATATCTCATAAACTTTGGTGGTTTAATTTTAATAGACCTAGGATATGAGTTAAAATTAATATACAAGTATATGAATAAGTATCGCTTTAAAAAAAATATGAATTTTCCTTCTTTTTTCACATACTTTCGTAGTTTAATTTTAATACACCCAGAATGTGAATTAAAATTAATATAAAAGTTTATGAACAAATTACCAACTTTTAAACTTATCTTTTTCTTTGTGTGCCGCCAAATTTTGAAATCGTTAAAAGTGTACCGCGACAAGTTGAGAATCACTGGTCTAAACGTTCTCAAATAACTCGACTACCTCAAGGAATTTTTATTAATATTATTTTATAATTATTTTAACGAAACTTAAAATTATTCTTTTAAAATTCATTTCCAAAATCTATATTGATTAAATTCTGGTTTGAAATTCGCGCTCTAAACTATTTAAATATTTATGAAGTCATACTAATTAAATAATTTTTATAAAGTAATTCAACTAAATAGCTATAGAAATTAAAATTAAAATTAACAATTTCACCAAAATAATTAATTTTAAAATATACAAGAAATTGGTTAGGTTGGCACCAGGTTGGCACCAAATTCTGTTTTTGAAGTAGCTGATTTAACGCATAGATAATTGAACGTGTATTATTATTTAAAATGAAATATAAATATTTAATCAATATATTGAAATAGGAACATTTTACTAACAAAATCGTAAGTATTGAATTTGAATTTTTTCATTGAAATTTTTTTTTTTCTCAATTTCAAATCAATTATTATTTGTCATTTTTCAGGTGAGGTTAGTCTCCAACCAGGGAATAAACTCCAATCATACTGCAATGGAAATGTAACTCTTTATTACTTCTCAAAGAAGATGAAAATCGACATATTTTTTGTATTAAATTATTAAAATGATTTGTATTTGTGTTTAATTTACTTGGAAATGTATAAAAATTTATTTTTTGATACAAATTTATTATTTTAATACTTTAATTTGTTTTATTATTTAGTAAAATTGTATATTTTAATATAATATAATTTTTTTTTAATAAATAAAAAATAAAATAAATAAAAAAAACTATTATTTCACCTAGACCACTCACTTTCCCTCAAAACTATAAACTCGTAAGGACTTTAATTTTTGTTTATTAAAGCTTTTGTGGTTTGAAATATTATTATTAGGAGAATTTTTAATTATAGACCACATATTTGTATTAAATATTTATTAAAAATATATATATTTGTACAGTATTTATATATTTTTAATAAATATTTAATACAAATATGTGGTCTATAATTAAAAGTTCTCCTACTTTCATTTTTCACAAAAAAGTATATTATTTCTCATAAACCCGTAATTTAAATTTCATATACCAAAAATGAATTTATTCATATACCCGTAATTTAAATTTCATATACCAAAAATGAATTTATTCATATACCCGAAAATGAATTTTTTCATATACCCGAATATGAAAGTTCATTTTTGGTATATTACCTTTCTCATATACCCAAAATGAATATTCATAAACAGTTTGTGTAACAGACTTCCTATACATGTGTATGAATCTGGCTCGAAAATTTTTAACAGTGTACAGGCCAACATCGAACGCGAAATCCGATCGTATTTCGGCCGATTTGTGCGCTCATGGAAAATTAGGTCCGACGGAATCACTCGTGCCAGCGCTTCCACGGTGGACATTTGAACGATGTCGTCATTCCATAATTAATGGCATCAATTGTACTTTAATATGAAATATAAAATCATTTCCATTCCTAACCCACAAGTCGTTTAATTGAATAAAAACCGGGGGGCCTGGCAACGGAGAAGATCAACAGTCACCACAATCGTTGAGGTTAAGTGATGCCAAGCGCGGCGAAAGCTCGGGATTGGTGACCCCGAGCAATCAGCGTGTGGAACGCCCCCGGTTGCCATCGGTACAATGTATATGAAAATTTATATAATAAATAAATAACCCCTAAATGGCCTCTGTAGCCGAAAAGGGTTTGAAAAAAAAAAAAAAAAAAAAAAAAAAAATAATTGAATAAACAAAATGCGTCGCCCTTTTACTTAAGCAAGAGAGAAAAAGTAAAAAAACAACGTCATAATTTTGTGTTAGAGCGAAAGTTAATTACTAAACATATGGACGTCTCTATATATCTTCTTAAAGGTATATTGCTTAGTCTATTTATGTTTCAAGAACAAGTTTGTTGTTAACAACAAAAAGTCCTTTCTCACACACAGAGCAAAGTTAGAGCAGAGGAAGCTCATGACCAAAGACTCGGAAGCTAAAGCTAAGAGAAGAACTCTCTGTCAAGAGGCTCTCTCTGTGTTCTTGAAATGATAACAAGCAGCCAACACTACAAACAAAAAAAAAAATCTCTTAAAAATTAAAATAAAAAATTCTATTCAAGTCTTTGATTTCGAATTTCGTTTATATGAATAATTTATTCTCGTTAAAAATACAAAAAACGGAAAAAAATATTATTTTATTTTATTTTTGGGGATTTTGGAAATGGAACACCAACTCTTAAGGGTGCATTATGTTGGAGCTGCGATAATAGCAAAGACAAAGATGGTGTGTAAAAGTTTAAACTGTTTTTAATCGCTATAAATTGTTATTTGCTTCAAGATATTAATAGAAAACGTGAATATTGGTGTGGATGGAGCTGATCGAGGTGAAGATTTTGATAAGTCTGCATAATATTATAATTGACAGAGAAGGTTTTGAACATAACCTCGTATCTGTCAATATATATCTACTGTCAAAATTTACTATGATTTTAAATAAATATATTAAATATATTTTAACTAGATTAAATTATTAATAAATTTGTATATTAATTAAATAAACCATTATTAAGATTATTATATATTATATTAAATATAATAGGATATTAAATATAAATAGATTTAAAATTTGATTGAATTGAAGTGGCAGAAAAACGTCAAACAAATAGTAAGTAAATTTATTTATTTTTAAATTAAAAAAATAACATTGTGTGGTTTTGTGTGAAACCACGATGCAAGTGAAACTTTTTTCGGATCGTAGGCGTTTAACTGAAAATTTTCAGAAAATTATTCAATTAAGCGGTATTAAAATCGCGTTTTAAATTTTAACTTAATAATTGGAAAATGGGAATGATTTTGGCAATCAAAAAGACGCATGTTCAAAACTGAGAAAAATATTTATTTAGTATTTGAATCATTTTAAATTATTTAAAAAATTATATTTAATCAATTTAAAAATTCAATAATAAAATCTCACAATTATTTTTTATAATTCATCATATATATTAAATTTTAAATTTCCTATTTTTGTCGTCACAGCTTGTGACGTCAAAACGCTGAGCGTCACGGCCTTTGACGTCACGACCTGTAACGTGACATGCTGATAGAAAAGCCAAAAAATTTGGGAGGATAAAAATAAAAGTTTCACTTTAAAAATACTATAGATTAACTTACAATTTGTTTGTGTTTTGTGCCACTTGATTCAATAGTTTGTCTAGAAAAATATATTATGAAAATTTTTTTCTTTTTTTATTCCCCAATGAGGGCCTAGAATACTTCACTTATTAAAATGTCTTTATCCATCTCCGATCAGAGCGTCGATAAGAGCAAGAAAATGATTCAGCATCTCAGCGCAGCTCCAATATAAACAGCTCTTAAGACAATAGAAGATTTTCTTTCTTTTTTTTTTTTTTTTTAAACATTCACACTCACACTCACACACACACTTCACACAGTCTTTTCGGCAACTTAGGCCATTTAAGACTTTTAGACGATAACCGTTATTATTAATATATACATAGTAGGGTCCAGGGCATTCTTTATTTAAGCCATTTGGTATCCAAATGGCTTAAATAAAATCATCGGACTGCCTGGGGTCCGAACCCGCGACGCACAGTGGGCTGAAATCGAAAAAAAGCGGCCATAATTATCTTTTTTTGGGCGGATTTTTACAAAATTAAAACTATACATACATAATCATATGTTCTTCTATACCCTTCAATATTTTCATATTTTACCAAAAGGGGTTGAAATTACCCCTTGACAAAGTTGAAAAAAAAATTATGATGTGTGAAATATAAAGAAAAACATATGTCAAAAAATCAAAAAAAATATGCGTTTTGCAAAAATGACATTTATTTTTACAAAAAACATACCTGGGGTGAACTACCCCTTACTGAAGGGAGCAAAAAAAAATTTTTTTTGATAATTACAAGCAATACGTCTTTATATACATTTTAATGGATGCTGATTCCAAAGATGTCATCTATTTTTACTAAAAACATACATGTGGTGAACTACCCCTTACTCAAGGTGTTAAAAAGATTTTCCTTAGATAATTACAAGCAATATGTCTTTATATACATTTTAAAGGTCACTCGTTACAAAAATGTCATTTATTTTTACAAAATATATAGATGGGGTGAACTACCCCTTACTGAAGGAAGCAAAAAATATTTTTTTTTGGTAATTACAAGCAATATGTCTTTATATACATTTTAATGGATACTGATTCCAAAGATGTCATCTATTTAAAAAAAAACATGCATGGGGGTGAACTACCCCTTACTCAAAGGGTCAAAAATTTTTTTTTTTATATAAGCTTATATAAGCAATACGTCTTTATATACATTTTAATGGATTGCTGATTACAAAGATGACTATTTTCTCTTCCCTCAACATTGGGGGAGGGAGGGGAAAGGGGCTCGAGCCCCTTGGGCCCCTTGGAGTCGGCTTCTATGTCTCTGTCATTATACTTAAATAAAAATTATTTGCTAAAAAATAAATTACTATATTCTAGCCACTAACTTCTGTTTTATGTTCCTGTTTACCACTGTCTCTCGCTGATTGGCCAGAGACAGAAGAAGTGGAGTCAGTGAGGGAAATTCAAAACTTTAAAATTTTGCGCCGAAGGCGAGCAATTGCAAAATTTCCAAACAGTGAGCAAGAATAAATTTGATGCATTTGCTCGCTGAAGGCATGTAAGGGGGTCCAGGGGGGCTTTATCACTTGTATACAAAAATAATATAGTTATTTCAATAATATTAATAAGAATATGAACAAGAAAAAATGAAATTTTCAAATATTGAATATTCCCTTTTAATAGATTACTTTTTCAAAAGATTACAAAATTTGAGGCCCCCCTTCAAATTTTATGGTCATTCTAATAATAGCCTGATTTTATTTTGTCCATCAGCCCTTTGTCACGTTTCAATATTATCTGTAAAGCAGAGAGAAGTTCATATGGTTTGAGGGAAATCATTTGTTTTTCTGCCGATTTAATTATAAAAAAATTAATAAAAATTTTTCGGGCAAAATCGGGCAAAAAGTTTCGATGCAATTATGTTCTACATGTATTCTGGTTTCAGAATCTATTGAGTTTGTTAGAAGGCAAGAGGATGCCCATATACTTTTTTGAAATTGAAAAAAATTTATATTGCTTTTTTTTTTACTTACAAAAAAATTTAATTAAAAATAAATAACTGTAATACAAGAAAAACAAAAATATATTCAGAAAGAAGATTAATTTATCTATGATTAAAAAAAAATTCATTAAAATTGGATTAATATTAATACATGAAAAAAATTTCTGAATATCGACTTAAAACGCAAAGAAAAGTTAGTAAGTTTTCTTGCCCACTTTGGCGCTCTATAACTCGGGTTTGGGTTGGGTAAAAAAATGAATTATTGTCCTGAGGTCCACATATAGTCTATTATTAGTGTGCAAAACGTTGTTTTTATATTTTGAAGTTCATTTTTTCGAATTATGGCCGCTTTTTTCCTATTTCAGCCCACTGTGCGACGTTTGGTATAGGAGGTAAGGCACGCATGCCTGCGTTACGCCAAACCAGGAGACAAGAAGATTTTAAAATCAAATTTTTATTCTTTTTTTTTTTTTTTGTATATTCCGAGTATTTAATTAAATGTTCCAGATGTTAATTCACAACTGTACGAAACATTCAGTTCTTTTTTTTTCTTCTGTTTCCATTAATATTTAATCCTCTCTCTCTCTCTCCACGCTTTTTTTTTTTAATTTAATATAGAGTATTTATTTAAGCGAGATGATTGTATTAAAAATGGATGGATTATGCTTTTATGTTCCCGTAGTTGCCGGTATATGACATCTGCCTCGGTCTTAATTGAATTGCTATTTAAAGGTAAAGGCGACTGCACACGTAACTGCACACTTGACAAGCATACATTTCTATAATTGACTTGTAATTAATTTTTTTTGTTATCAAGCAAATACAAAAAAACAATCTGTCCCAATAATCTTTAATTTTTTTTAAATTTAATAAAAATGAATTTATTGTTATTATTAATCACACTAGCCGCGCCGCCCGCCTTCGGCCCCCCTGGACCCCCCGCCAGCTGGCTCGGGCCCGCCTGCGGCGGACCCTCGCCTTTCTTGATGAGAAACTGCGTGGAGTCTAGACAGGGGGCTACGCCCCCTGGACCCCCACCAACTGGCTCGGGTTCGCCTTTTTCTTAATTATGAAAAGAAAATTATTATTGCTAACAACTAAGTATTCCAGTCCAGTGCCCAGGGCCAGATCTAGGGGGGGCAGTGGGTGCACTGTGCCCCGGGCGGCAGATATCAGGGTGCGGCAAATTTTGCGTCTCTAAAAAAAAGGTAAAATATTTTTTCGGACGGGAAAATTTGGTTCCGCGAAAAAAAAAAAAAAAAATTTCTGCAGAAAAATTTTTTGAGATCAGAGAAAATTTTAAGGAGGGGGCGGCAAATTAAATTTTGCCCCCCCTAAAAAATCTCCTAGTTCCGGCCCTGCCAGTGCCTGCTTGAGTATTTGTTTACCTTCATAGAATACACAAATGAAAAGAATACTTAAATATTTTTCTATCCATTTCCTATGGGAGAAATCGTAACTTTAATAATTAATAACTCAAAAAGTTATAGGAATTTTCGGACCCGAGTATTTTTCCGGGACTCTCTATAACGTCCTCTATAAGACTGCAAAATTTCGTTTCAAAATTCCAACGGGAAGTTGGTCAAACAGAGCGTGACAGACGGACAGACAGACGGACAGACAGACAGACGGACACTCCGTAATTATTATATATAGATATTAATTAAGAAATTTTTAAAATAAGCTTAGATGATTTATTTAAAAATCAACTGTCAAATTAGTTCAGCATTCTTGCAATAGATGGCAGGCTAGTCTAACAGCTGATATAGTATTAGCCTATATCTGGCCTATATTTATATATTTTTATGCTTTTTATAAAAGATACATAATATATAATAACATTTATTGTTAAAAAGATCAATGAAAATCAACCAAATGCATTAAATATTATTAGCTACCATTCTAACATCTCTTGGCAAATTTTTTGAATTACTTGATTTTTTGGGCATACTTTTTATGACACACTACGCCATCTTATCGGGAAAAACATGCGTAAAGGTGTTACACCTTCGCTCTTTAGGCAAACGTAACGTAACGTTTTTCTTTATTCTTTCATGCAAGGTTCAAACAAATCTTAATAAAAATTGTGATTTATCATTATACAGTGATAGCTTGAATTAAGAACAAATTTTGTTTCGTTTTACGAACAATGTTTCGGTTAAATGGCATATCCCTGGAACTTCTCTGTCTAGTATAGTTGTCGGTGGGAAATAAAGTAATTTCACCAAAGTTGTTAGGCTGTCTGTCTGTTTGTTTGAAGTCTCAAATGAAACTCTATTATTATTAAAGTTTCTATCGTTGGCTACTCTGGGTAGTAAATAAAATTGACAACTGAATTCAAACTCTATGACAGCCTTATCTCTGTTGGGAGCCAAAATGAATCAAACTACTTTCACAAGTGAAAAGAAAGAATCTGGTGTGACTGGTCGCAGAGGTAATTGAAATTCACACCAGATTTTTTTGTCATATATTTAGATTCCGCCGATATATTAGAATTCAAGATGTAAATTTTTTTTTTATCCACTATGGCTGTTGGCCGCAGGCCATCCCGCCAGTTTACATCACTACAACCATATTATAATATCAATAAATAACATACATAAAATACATAAATAGAAAAAAAAACATTACTACAAATAACACAATCAAAATAAGTACATAGAAAAACATTCATACAAAAGACAAACAAAATTAAACACATAGTAAAACATTTCTATCAGCAACAAAATCAAAATAAATACATAGAAAAATATTAATATAAAATACATGTTATTAACACTGTTTTGGAGACTTTATTGAGAACTTGTTGAAGTGTGACATGTGTGGTATCCGAGCAATGTGCTTTTTCTGGAACTGCAGCGGATGATTCATATTGACAGCGAGTTTCTTCTGATAAAGTGAACTATTGCTTTAACAGTGGGATCTGACGCTTCTTTTAAGATGTCAAGGTATTTAGGCGGCGATCTGAAGTTTGGTGCTATTGCTATTATTAAATTGTTTCTTGAGGCAGTTAACACTGGGCATGTCATAATAAGATGTTCTGGAGTGGCTGGAGCTAGGTTACATGTGGGTCATTCCATGCCAAATCGACAAATTTTTTCCTGACCCCCGCGGATTTCGCTGAAAATTTCCTATCTTTTTTCTACCCCTTAAAAGATATTTTTGAGAATTTTTTCAAATTTTTTTACCCAACTAAAAAAAAGTTATGGATTTTTGAAAAAAACTGCTCTTTTTTTTCAAATAACGATAACTTTTTTAAAAATTGATATTTCGGAACCCCGCGAGGCTATAAAAATTTTGTTTTTAATGTAGTTTTCAGAAAAAAATACAAAAATTATTTCAGAAGCCCGGTATATGAAATATTTCAGTTTTTTTGAAAAAACCCTAATTTTAAATGGACCATTTTTTTTTTAAATTTTTTTAACTCAAAATAAACTTCAACTAATTCTACAATTATCCCCCTAATTTCAAAATGTTCTTTTTTTTTTTTTATAAAATTTTTTTGAAATTTGGTTTATTTTTTTCGAAAATTTTAATGAAATTTTTTCAACTTTCTCGTGAAACTTTAGAAGTTGAAAAATGATATTTTATTCGAAAATTTTAAGTCATCATACTAAAAATTGATTTTTTTGTCGGTAAAGTACGAGACTGAAAAAAAATCAATTTTTAGTATGATGACTTAAAATTTTCGAATAAAATATCATTTTTCAACTTCTAAGTTTCACGAGAAAGCTGAAAAATTTCATAAAAAAGTTACGTAAAAAATAAACCAAATTTCAAAAAAAATTTTTATAACCAAAAAAAAAATAGAAGCAATCGTCGGCACATCTTGAAATTAGGGGGGATAATTGTAGAATTAGTTGAAGTTTATTTTGAGTTAAAAAAAATTAAAAAAAAAAAATGGTCCATTTAAAATTAGGGTTTTTTCAAAAAAACTGAAATATTTCATATACCGGGCTTCTGAAATAATTTTTGTATTTTTTTCTGAAAACTACATTAAAAAACAAAATTTTTATAGCCTCGCGGGGTTCCGAAATATCAATTTTAAAATAAGTTATCGTTATTTGAAAAAAAAGAGCAGTTTTTTTTCAAAAATCCATAACTTTTTTTAGTTGGGTAAAAAAATTTGAAAAAATTCTCAAAAAATATCTTTTAAGGGGTAGAAAAAAGATAGGAAATTTTCAGCGAAATCCGCGGGGGTCAGGAAAAAAATTTGTCGATTTGGCATGGAATGACCCATGTACATTATGGGGAAGATATTAAATCGGAACAGGTGCACATTGCATAGGGTATGATTTATTCTCACTCTATTGAAAGTGACTATTTCATTTCTTGTTAAATTTGAAGATTGAAACCAGGGTCTAGATGGGAGTGGTTTAACTAGGGCCAGAGCCGATCCTCTTGTCTGTGAGGTATAGCACCAGTGGTTGTGCCATTTTATTTTCTTATTACTTTTGAATGAAGCTATCAGATCGGACCAAGGAGTCCCGATGGGAAAGCATATATACTCTTATTGTTTCAGCTCTTTTTGCTAGATAATCCGCAATATAGTTGCCCAAAAAGCTTCGTGTCACGTCCCATGGGGATACCGAACTTAAATATAAAATTTCAATCTCCTAGCTTTTTTCGTTCTTGAGATATTTTGTTCATAGACAGACAGACCATGTCGCGAAAACCACTTTTTTGGATTCAGGGGACCTCAAAACGTGTAGATCCATCAAAATCTCGACATCGAATTTTTGACATTAATCCAATACTTTCTCTCTCTCTATATATATATACATATATAGGTAAGAGAAAATAACCTTCCCGTATGTTTAGCTCTCCTGGATCGTGTGCACAGAGACACGCATTAATCCCAATACAATGCAAGGAGGTCAGAATGGAAGAACGGGGATATTCTTCTCATCATCAAATTATTAAATGGCCAAAGAATGGGGGAATGAAATTAAACTGTTAGATATTATTATTAATATTAACTATAATAAAGGAAATTTGCATAAAATAATAATATCAGTGGAAAATGAAAAGAAATAAAAAATTACGTTCTGACCTTTTATTAAAACTGTAATAATTTCTAGAGCATAGAATATAATAAAATTATATTTTAGGAGCTCTTTGAAATACACTGGAGTTTAAATAAAAAAATCTGGTGTGACTAGTCGCACTGCATACAATTTTTTCTTAATTTCAGTAATTTAAAGGCGCATTCTGTATTTGTTGTACAGAATATAAATACTCGGGTATACAAATCCCCTCCTTGTAAAATTTGTACATTGTTAAAAATCAGGTCCTTTCCAAAAAATTTTCTTCTCATTCTTCTTCTTATTCTTCGGGGGGGGTTGTCTGTAAGTACTGTGCTGGTCACACCAGATTTTTTGTGTCGAGATATATTTAGTTTCCGATAGCACCTTAGTTTCAAACTTGCATTTTAAATGTTGACTGCTTCAAATAAACTATGGTTATTTTTCAAAATTTTAATCTCATATTTGGACATTTTATACACAATATAGAATCGTAAATAAATACAAAATTTCATAAGAATTGGAAAAAAAAATTTTTAAATATGTAAAAAGTTCCAAAGGGGACCCCCTTTTGAATCGAAATTAACATACAAATCCCCATATGGGGATTTAACATTGGCTCTATGGAAGGAAGAGGCGGAAAGTGAATTTGAACAAACCGAAATACTACATCAGGAAAGTGTACTTCAAACAATTTTCACATAAGATTTTACTGATAAACCTTCTAAAAAATGATTGATTTATGAGAGAGGCTCAGAAGGCAAAGCACTGTGACTAGGCGCATGGTTCACTGAAAGCGGGCATTGCGGCTAGTTGATTATAAAGCAACACTTAATCAGGTAAAAAAAAAACGTAAGAAAAAAAAAACTCTAAGAAAAATCGTTAACTTTTAACATCTGGATTATTTCATTTTAACACTTCCTTGTCTCAAATTGCTATTCTGTAAGCAAAAACTTTAAAGCCTAAGCGTTAACATATAGTGTTCAATCAAATAATTCAAAAATTTGCCAAGAGATGTCAGAATGGTAGCTAATAATATTTAATGCATTTGGTTGATTTTCATTGATCTTTTAACAATAAATACTTTATAAATGTTATTATATATTATGTATCTTTTATAAAAGCATATAAATATATAAATATAGGCCAGATATAGGCTAATACTATATCGGCTGTTAGACTAGCCTGCCATCTATTGCAAGAATGCTGAACTAATTTGACAGTTGGTTTTTAAATAAATCATCTAAGCTTATTTTAAAAATTTCTTAATTAATATGTGATTAATAATAACAATAAATTCATTTTTAAATTTAAAAAAAATTAAAGATTATTGGGACAGATTGTTTTTTTTTGTATTTGCTTGATAACAAAAAAATTAATTACGATAATTTTTTAATAAGTCATTAAAAAAATTATAGCTCGATGTCCCAATAATCTCTGATGAATTTAATTCATTAAAAAAAAAACCGCATTGAAAAATTCCTTATAATAGTCTAGTTTTTTTTAAAGTAGGTTTAGACGTCGCTCCTGAACCCCATTAAAACTTATAACTTAATAGTTTAGAAATAGATTTTTTTTACTTTTTTTTAACACCCATTTGTTTATGTTAAATTTTAACGTCTGTTTTTAGAGAATAGACCTAATTATGTATTATTTGAAGAATTATAGTTGAAACTGCAAATAGAAAAAAATTTTAAAAGAAATTTCAAGTTATTGAAAAATGTATATTTTTTTCCTCCAATCAGAAGGAAGGAAGGACAAGTTCATTTAACTTTCATCAAGTATCGATTTTATATCAGTCCCTTTAAGCCCTCAACATCCATGAGCCGATTTATTTTAGATGAGCTTTTAAGACCCTTAAACATATCCCCCCCCCCCTCCTCACTCCCCCTCTACTCCCTTCTAAACAAGTCAAAATTGGTTAAGATTAGGAAAGGATCAACTGCCTAAAACGTAATTATTTCTTTTTTTTTTTTTTATAAAAGAAAAAGTTGGAGTGATTGAAATTGTTTTTTCTTTTTCGGTTTAATAAGAAAAGCTTCTAAGGTGGGTGAAATAAAAAATTTTGTTTAAAAAAAGAAAAAACTTGTTTTTAAGGGGGTTCAGGAGCGACGTCTAAACGTACTTTGATAAAAAAAAAAGATTATTATAAGGAATTTTTCAATGCGGTTTTTTTTAATGAATTAAATTCATAAGAGATTATTGGGACATCTAGTTATAATTTGTTTAATGACTTATTAAAAAATTATCGTAATTAATATTTTTGTTATCAAGCAAATACAAAAAAACAATCTGTCCCAATAATCTTTAGTTTTTTTTTCAAATTTAAAAATGAATTTATTGTTATTATTAATCACATATTAATTAAGAAATTTTTAAAATAAGCTTAGATGATTTATTTAAAAATCAACTGTCAAATTAGTTCAGCATTCTTGCAATAGATGGCAGGCTAGTCTAACAGCCGATATAGTATTAGCCTATATCTGGCCTATATTTATATATTTTTATGCTTTTATAAAAGATACATAATATATAATAACATTTATAAAGTATTTATTGTTAAAAGATCAATGAAAATCAACCAAATGCATTAAATATTATTAGCTACCATTCTGACATCTCTTGGCAAAAAATAATGAAAGAAATTTTTTTTTGGAATGCTGTAAAGTTTTTCGTGAAAAGTACACATACACTTTGCTGGTGCAGTATTTCGGACTGTTCATATTCATTTTCCGACTCTTCCTTCCATAGAGCCAATGTTAAATCCCCATATGGGGATTTGTATGTTAATTTCGATTCAAAAGGGGGTCCCCTTTGAAACTTTTTACGCATTTAAAATTTTTTTTCCAATTCTTATGAAATTTTGTATTTATTTACGATTCTCTATTGTGTATAAAATGTCCAAATATGAGATTAAAATTTTGAAAAATAACCATAGTTTATTTCAATTAAAAACAAATCAAGAGATCTAAACAAAGCGAACTAGCTCAAGATTAGTGGACACCTATAGATAAACACAACAACAACATCGAATCTTTAACACAGGCTTAAAATGAAAGATATTCTCGTTTCACGACAAGAAGCCGCAGGCTAAAAAAATCCTGTTTGCATAACTCACCCTCTTCTCCCCAAGCCAGGCAAAAATTACATTTGCTGCCGATGCTGCCTTTGCTGCCGAAGTTCTCAAATTCTAAAAAAAAAAAATTAAAAATTAAAAACGATATTAAATTTATGAATTTGTATGTTTATGTGATTATGCTCAGTAGAAGCCTAAAATATTCACCTTCAGGAGGAGTTGAAGGTCATTCGACGGATTCCCTTTTCAATTCAGCTTATTCCAGTTGCAGTGGTCAAATCTGCAAAAAGGATATCTTTAAGAATCTGTCTCACTTATCAAAAGGTAACAATGACGCCAAGATCAACATACCTGTTCCTCAAGTTGATTTTTCTTTAAAGGGCCTCCACATCTCCCCTTACAGCCCTCCCTATCCTCCAAAAGAGTTCTTGGGCAAATCATGATGTTTATGGCTACTTTAAGCCAGCTGATTGTATAGTTTGATTGATGCAATAAGATGATTTTTAATGATTCATTAAGATATTGTAGATCAAAATTAGTAATAAATTTGTCCAATTCTTATATTGCTATCAAGTTTACCAGAACGAAGCAATCGGTATATCACAGGATTCAAATATTCATTTTTATTTCTAAACAAGTTCATTGATGTTGATATTTGAATATCATTTTTCTTAATTATTTCACTTTATTAGAGGTTTGAAGAACGCCGAAGTGCAGCCCCCACTCCCAACCACCCATCTGAAACAAAGGAGAAAATTATAAATATTAAATAAATATTATTATTATTATTAAAAGTGGAATTTGAAAAAAATATTGAGAAGTGAAAAATGAAATATATAATAATTGGTTAGTCGTATTGTCAATAATATTTCATAAATAATCAGCTGTTTTTTTCAAATTCCTTTTATAGATATTAAAAATTAGTTACCTTGAAGAAGTACTCGCAGAAACCCAAGTCTTCTGTCTTCAAAATCTAACCTACACCCAATCCCCTCTGTGGCTCAGTTGGCCACCTAACTCTTCAGTGGAGAGCCTCTTCTTTCTTGAGACGATCGCGAAACACGAACACTCCCGATAGACAGGTAAGTCTATATTTCAAATAAGTTATCGATAACGGAACGGTGAAACGCGCCCACACCCAAGTAAAGTTGAAGAAGAAATGAAAATAGAAAAAACGGTGTTAGGATGCGAATCCCGGTAAGTACAAGACCGGAGTCAAGGACCTGAATGCCTCAGTAAGAGTATGGTGAGGGTCGGAATGTATAAAAAAGCTAAACAACACCTATCCTATCCAAAGAGCGCACCACTCCGCCTCTAACCTACCCTCTACTAAAACATTCAGGCCAAGAATCCAGTGGACGACCGGTTTTCGATAGAAAGATTTAGATAATCTTTCTTGCAAAAAACGCGTTAATAGAGAATCCTCTTTTTTCTCCTGAACATCAGTCAATTAGGGAATAGACATTCTTTTCTGGAAGTCCCTATCCTAATCACCTAACGTTGCAGTGCCCCAATCACTGCCGTCCTATTTGGGAACAATGGGGAAGAAATAACAACACCTATGCCAGTATAAGAACATCATTCCCCAATCGAACAACATTCAGTTGATACTCAGAGGATCCTGAGGCCTAGACCCCCCCTCCCCCCCCTCCAAAAAAATGAAAGCGTGAGCGCAGAAATGTTTTATCTCCCCCTAGATTCTATATAATGTAGTATATCTAACTTAAAGGATTATGTGTATTTAACATTTAAATTAAGCTGAAAAAGAAAAAAAGATAGAAAGAGATGAAGAGATACCCCAATACACATATCCTTCCTATGACTGATAAACCTAAAAGCTAAACACTTTGTTTTGTCTCATGAAGATGATGTCCCACGGTGGATGTTTTCATTTGCATTCGTAATAGAATACAAATTTTACAAGACCCTACTTACATACACATCCATTGTTATCCCACGATGTCTTCAATCGATGAATTGGGGCTCTGAAAAAAATGGTTAAATTAGGGATCCTGGAATGGAGAAAGAAAATATTAATACATCCTATTTTTATTTTTGAATCTATCTAAAATAAGTTATTGAAGTCGAATCAAAAAGAAAAAGAAATTTTGAAAAAACCTAAATATATCTAGCTCTGCGCCCCGCTAATAAAAATATACAAGCCTTAGTTGTACTGCAGGTGCTGGAAGCGCAGTTTGAGCCCTGAAGACAGGAGCAGCTAGCAGGTTCAGCAGAGAAGTGAAGGCTGGCGATGACTCTTCTTACACTGTTTGCCATCTGAAAAATAAAAAAATAATATAATAAATAAATTTATTCTATTTAAGGTATATTTTTCAAGAGAGTTAGGGTAGGAGGATGGTTTTAAGCCCCAGTGGTCATTGATCTTCAATAATATTTTATAAAGAAAAATTGTTTAATAATACTTTATATTAGGGAAATTGATTTAATTAAAAAAAAATCTTTGACTATCTATTTTCTTTATATAATTATTGCCTAATGTAATGTAAATATATAGAGTGTTACATAAATAATGTACTAAATTTTTAAATTATCAAGTCAGTATTCATTCAAACCTAAATCAAAGGCATCAAATTGGGATGACTTAACTTGTTGAAATTGTAAAGAAAAAATTTAATTCCTAACAATAAAATTTAATAAAAAAATCTGGTGTGACTGGCGCACAGCACACAACTTTCTGTTACCCTTCGGTAAGAGAAAGTTGCGCACCGTGCTGGTCACACTCCAGATTTTTCTGTGTCGAAAATATATTTAGTTCCCGACAGTACGGAACATATTAGAGCAAGATCCCAGAGCCCCCAGACAATACTCATTTTCTCACAAATAAAATGTATTGGATAAAGTAGTATTAGTACGTACTTTGAGTGTAAGCATATTTGCAAATTTGGGCCGTGGGCCAATTTATAGGTAACCAAGTGCCAAACATTGGCAAAAATAGTACTAACTATACTTATTTTCTCATTCTTGATTTTTACGTATATTTATAGAGAATATTGTTAAAAGTTAATAATCATTACTGCCAGACACTTACCATGGGCCATAACTCTTGCCAGACGCTTCAAAGTTACCAAAAAAAGTATGAAACTATACTCATTTTCTCATTCTTGATTTTTATATATGATATTCAGGGAACTATTTCAAGACTATATGTAAGCTGCCAGACCAATCGGTTGGGCCAAACATCCCGCCAGACATAGATAAAGTGTCGCTAGACGTCTGAGCGCGAGCATATTTATATTTCATATCTTTTTAATGAATGGTCATTTATACGACCAATTCAATTCAAAAATATTCCTGTTTTTTACTTATTATTAAAAACCAATAAACTACTAATTTATTGCAGTTCGTTTGTTCATAATTTTCATTAAGAGTTCAAAAGTATTAATATTTTATTATTCTTTAATTAACGTTTTAATTGAGCGTTAAAATATTACTTATTTTTTACTGAAGCTTTCCAGTAGACCATTATTAACATAAATTTTATAAAGCTATGTATGTTATAAAACTATCCACATATCCTGCTCGCGCTCAGACGTCTAGCGACACTTTATCTATGTCTGGCGGGATGTTTGGCCCAACCGATTGGTCTGGCAGCTTACATATAGTCTTGAAATAGTTCCCTGAATATCATATATAAAAATCAAGAATGAGAAAATGAGTATAGTTACATGATTTTTTTGGTAACTTTGAAGCGTTTGGCAAGAGTTATGGCCCATGGTAAGTGTCTGGCAGTAATGATTATTAACTTTTAACAATATTCTCTATAAATATACGTAAAAATCAAGAATGAGAAAATAAGTATATTTAGTACTATTTTTACCAATGTTTGGCACTTGGTTACCTATAAATTGGCCCACGGCCCAAATTTGCAAATATGCTTACACTCAAAGTACGTACTAATACTACTTTATCCAATACATTTTATTTGTGAGAAAATGAGTATTGTCTGGGGGCTCTGGGATCTTGGACTATATGAATTCAGATGTAAAATTTATAAGTATGGGAAAATATTTATATTTTGTTACCATGGCAACCATTTCTCCTATCTTCCCTATGAAATACAAGAATAAAGTGGTCTTCAGAAGATTTCAATCGCAAAACGAGAATATACATTTGAAAGAGCATCTAAAAAATAATTGATTTTTGAATTTAAAAAAAAATCGTTGGAGCAAATTTTGAGAAAATCGAAAAAAACTGAAAAAGTACATCAGTAAAGTACTAGTACTCTTTGGCCGATTTTGATTAAAAGCTTATTTTTCCGGGGGTGTTTAACTTAAATATAAAATTTCAACCTCATAGCTCAATTCCTTCATGCTTAAAATTGAACACACACACACACACACACACACACACACACACACACACACACACACACACACACACACACCCCACAGACAGACCATGTCGCGAAAACCACTTTTTTGGATTCAGGGGACCTCAAAACGTGAAGATCCATCAAAATCTCGACATCGAATTTTTGACATGAATCCAATACTTTCTCTCTATATATATATTACATATATACATAGGTAAGAGAAAGTAAAAAAAAATTCTCTGATATTTGATTTAAATAAATTATGAATGAATTATGGTCTATATAAATAATTTCCAACCGTG
>JAKCPI010011056.1:50000-58416 GCA_023213315.1 Euborellia annulipes | reverse complement strand
CTTTACATATCATCGAAAAAATAGTTGATGCAGAAAATCAAAAATACATGAAGCAGAAAAAAATTACTGATTTTTTAAAAATAAATAAATCTATTAATTTAATTTATATTTAACTAAACTATTCTAAATAAACAAATAGATCAAACCGAAATTCCTTTTTCACTCACGTGTCCAAAGTCAATAGCAAATCCTCGGTACGGTAAAAATTATATTCAATAACCTCTCTAACTTCAACTCTCGATAAGTAAAAAACTCGATAACTCAAATTTCTAACCGTTTCCCTTGAACTTTAACTTATCGAGGTTCTACTGTATATATAGAGAAGGAAAGTATTGTATATTCAATGTCAAAAATTCGATGTCGAAATTTTGAAGTCCCCTGACTCCATGGTTCATGGTCTGTCTGTCTGTAAACAAAATATTGAAGAACGAAAAGAGGAGATTGAAATTTTATATTTAAATTAGGTACCCCATGATAGGTGACATGAAGCTTTTGATCAAAATCGGCTAAAAAGTACTACTGATGTACATTTTCAGTTTTTTTTTCGATTTTCTCAAAATTTGCTCTATCGATTTTGATAAAATTCATAAATCAATTATTTTTTAGATGTTCTTTAAAATGTATATTCTCATTTTTCTCTTGAAATCTTATGAAGACCACTTTACTCTTGTACTTCATAGGAAAGATAGGAAATATTTGCAATGATAACAAAATATAAATATTTCACCATGTTTATAAATTTTACAACTTTAATACAAATGTACCGTACTGTCGGAAACTAAATATATGTCGGCACAAAAAAATCTGGGGTGACAAACACAGTTCACAACTTTCGATTTCCGAAGGTAAGAGAAAATTGTGTACTGTGCGAACAGTCACAACAGATTTTTTAAACAAAATTTTTGATTATAATTATTCTTATAGTTTATTTGGAAGCAAAAAAAAAATGCGAGGTGTGCTAAAAAATATGCCAGAAATAATTTTAAGAAAATATTAGTATTTATTAGAATAATTCCTAGTGTTTTAATATACATTACAATTATTTTAAACATGGGTGTTATTTTTAAATATATTCTATTATAATTGGGCCATTCATTTATACGTAAAAGCAGCCCTATGAAATTATTAATTTTTTTTAATACAGCTTAAAGTATATTTCGGAATGCCACTTAAGAAAATTTCACGTTTGATGAGAATGAAAGGAGGAAGCCTGCCAAGTTCAATTTCTTAGAGGATTAAGGAAACCCCCCAAAAGGATTCTCTCTTTCCGAAATAGAGAGCTTAGGAACTACTTTACTAGAAAAATAAGATAAATT
Organism: Euborellia annulipes; assembly: GCA_023213315.1. Lineage (NCBI taxonomy): Eukaryota > Metazoa > Arthropoda > Insecta > Dermaptera > Anisolabididae > Euborellia > Euborellia annulipes. Next base: position 57,100 of record JAKCPI010011056.1, on the reverse strand, counting down.
TTGGTATAATGAAGAATATGTATATAAGAAGATTAAAGTTATGAGACTCTCAAAGGAAAGTAAAAAAGGCACAATAAATGGAAATTGAAGTATGAAGAAGAATGATGGATTTGCAGAGAGTGTGTGTCTGATGCCAGTCGAACGAAAATGGTGCCAAATCACTTGCACTTAGCCTGACAATAGTGCACTCCATCGCAAGAGTGCCAACTAAACCATTACGAAAACCCACGTGTGACATCAATGTCGGCGTGGAATCCACCAACTCTATGTCCCTTTGGAAACATTTTATAGACCCTCTCGGAGGCCCAGGAGGAATGGTAATAGTGGGGGAAAGAAGAATCACTAATGCATTTTTTGAGTTTAGACGTCAAAGAGCCCAGCCTCGATTTTGTCGTTCCAGAAACAAAACAATCAAATTTAACGATCCACTGGAGCTTTTGAAAAATAAAAAAACAACTAGAAGAGTCTGGGACGAATTCCTTTAAACCAATTCACATCATATGAATCACTCGATAAGGGCTTTTTATGTCGAATTCAAAACAAATTGACCGTGTCACCATTTGAAAAAAAAAAAAAAAAATATGTCCAATGTTAATGCTATTTACCTATATTTAAAATTCTTTTTTTTTTTTAATTCAAACCAATAAATCATTCTGATTTAAACATTCATTTCGCTACAATTTTTTCATTTCATAAATGTACAATGCAATCTCGTCTAGGGATTAAAATTTATAAGCTTTCAATCAAAAGGCCAATTTTCCAAAAATACAATATTAAATAGTTTTTTTATTTTATCTCTCAAAGGGGATTTATATCTTTCGGAAGTGGTCAGCTAAGGGGCAAAGAGGGTAAGCGGAAAATAACTATCCTATAATTTATTTGTTTGGATAAAATCTTCTCTAATATTAAGTAGAAAAAATGCTTGATATTTTTAAAAATAAAAAAAAGATGCCGGATGAAAAAAACAACTACAAAAATTTGATTTGTCCATGAAAAAATCTGGTGTGACTGGTCGCACCTTCGGTGATCGAAAGTTGTGTTCTGTGCTTGTCACACCAGATTTTTCGTGTCGACATATATTTAGTTCCCGCCGATATATTAAAATTCAAGATGTAAAATTAATTAGTATGGAAAATATTTATATTACCATTGCAACCATTTCTCCTATCCTTACTGAAGTACAAGAGTAAAGTAGTCTTCAGAATATTTCAATGGCAAAATAAGAATATACATTTTAAAGAGCATCTACAAAATAATCGATTTTTGAATTTTAATCAATATCGTTGAAGCGATTTTTGAGAAAATCGGAGAAAACTGAAAAACTACATCAGTAAAGTACTAGTATTCTTTGGGCGATTTTGATTAAAAGCTTATTTTCACGGTCCAGGAGGGTACAAAACTTAAATATAAAATTTCAACTTCCTAGCTCAATTCCTTCATGCTTAAAATTGAACTAAGACAGACACACACACACTCACACAGACACTTTTTGGATTCAGGGGACCTCAAAACGTGTATATCCATCAAAAACTCGACATCCAATATTTGTCATGAAACCAATACTTTCTTTCTCTCTCTCATATATATATATATGTATATTAACGTATACATATAGATAAGAGAAAGTAAAAAGAAATTAGAATTTGATAATAAAATAAATTTGAAAAGGATAATCCGATTTTATTTTTTGTTAGAAAGTTACGAAAAGATTTCCAGCTGCTTCTGGTTGAATGGATATGTTAACTGATACTATAATTGCCCTGAGGGGTCGGGGCCGGTGATGACCTGAACCTGAGCCTAAAACATCAGCTGGGAAATGAATGTTTCTTGTCATTTTCTTATTTGATTTTTTTTTTTGTATTTCTTTTGACATGTTGAGAAGCTTAGGCGCCAGAATTTTTTTCGCAAACGGTCATCCCAATTTTTTTTTTTGTCTCCTCAAATTTCCCTTTTTCGTGATGTTATCTGACTTGTTTTTGACTTTCTCCTCCACCCTCCAGAACTCTTGTTTTATTTTCAGTAGTTTGTTTCTTGAGTAAAATATGTATTATTTTAGATTTAAATGAATATGATCTTAAAAACGCTTTTAAAAAATCATTTTTTTTTCTTGAGAATTCTGTAACAATTTCAGCGAGAAAATCGAGGATGGTGACGCGTTTATTAGAAAAAAAGAAAAATATCATTAATTTATCGAGTGTGGAAGTGGCTGTGATTGATTTATTTGAACAATGGCAGGAGGAAGGAGCAGGACCGGAACTAGAATATTTTTTAGGGGAGGCAAAATTTAATTTGCCACACCCTCCTTAAAGTTTTCTATACAAAATTCATATCATTTTACCTTTTTTTTAGTAAATCTTTCTTTAATTGCCGCCCCCTGATATCTGCCGCCCGGGGCCATGTACCCACTGCCCCCCCCTAGATCCGGCCCTGGGAAGGAGTGACGTTTCGGTGGCAAATTTTTGGGAGTTTCATTGATTTAGAGTCACCCCTTCCTGGCTGCTACCTCCTGCCATTGTTAAAAAATATCATTAATTAATTTGTTTCTAATCCTTTATAGAATTTAAATATTCCCAGAATGGAACTCGTCGTCTTTATTTAACTAATTAAAAATAAGAAAAAAATAAAATAAATCCTAATCCTTTTTTGATTAAAAAATTTTTAAGTTAGAATATTCTTGCCGTAAATTTTTTTTTTTTTCCAGTAAAAAAAAGATAAAGTTTTTTTTCTTTTTATAGGGAGAGTAGGTGGATTTGTTTCCTTCTTTCAAACTCTTGATCCTGATTCAATATCCTTCCATTGATAACATTTCATGGGTGACCTGTCAGTGTCTCCTAATTTTCCTTCCAACATCAGATGAGCCTTTCAAAAAAAAAAAAAAAAAAAATTGAAAAGGAAAAGAAAGAGCCCTGCTAAAGTTACTTTTTCTTCAAAGGTGCATTCTGAAGTTGCAGGGCCAGGTCGTTCGCATTCAAGTGAATGTGAACCAAAAGGCCGCATGTCCCCTTTCTTTTGCTTCTAATTTCAAAGCAGGAATCAATGACATGGAAGGATCTTCAGATGGGATACATCTGCCCTATTTTTTTTGAGAGACTCTCAAGAAGTGACTTTACTTTAATCGAATTATCAAATAAAATTTTTTAAAATTTTACACCTTAATCGATTGTTAGAAAAAAAATGTGTATAAAGGATTATGAATGTTTATGATGACATTTTTTTTTTATATTTGAATTAAAGTCAAGTTTTTTACGAGTTTTTTTTTTATTATTAAAGCAGAAAAGTCTCTTAAATATTAAGATTTTTTTTATCTTAGGTAATTCAGAATAAACTCATTTATAAAATGTCTTTGATATGGTATATTTACATTGAACATTAGAGAATTTTAAAACTTTTAAATTTTAATATTCTCTTTTATCCACTCACATACTTGATAAAGTATGATGTAGAAGGTCCAATAAAAGGCTATTCTTTTTTTATATAGATGAAGATGATTATTGACGGATATTTCCAAGGTTCATATCTGATGAATAGATACAGTAGAAAAATGTCAAAGATAAGTCTATTATTTATTTTCTTTCTTTTGTGTTATTCTTCTCTTTGCTTTTATAGACGGTTAGACTGCACCATTGACCATCTTGTTTTATCTTATCATTTCTTGGTTCATTCTCAAAATAAATTTCTTAAGATGTCGGGCTTCTCGGGGTGCTAATTTTGGGAGATTCCAGCGGCCACAATTTTGAAGCTATCGACCTCAAATTTTTTTTTAATTAAAGCTATTTAAAATATCTACAACTTATAGAAGCCCTTTTTTTGATTTTCGAAAAATAAAATTTTTTTTTTAGATTAATCGCATTAAATAAAAGATATTTTTAAAGAATTCGCTCTATAACTTATAGGTAATTAAATTAGTAATCATTGTGTTAAAAAATAATTAATTTTTTACCCATAATTAATTGGCTGGAATCTTTCAAATGAAATGGAATAAATCCCTTGTATCCCTATGAGAAAAACTAACGCCATCTCTTGCCGCCTAGAGTAACTCGGTACTGAATCGTATTCTAACGGCTTTTCGAGACGGGCACGTTAAACAGTGCTTCTTCGATGAAATTTAGGATTTTTTAAATTTTTTCTTGAATACATTTTTTTTGTAATTTTTCTTTTTGATAAATATTAAAAAATCCATTATACATTGCTTGTCCTCCATTTTTTTTTTTGACAATTCTCTTAAAATCCAGCTTTTGAAAAGTTTTAAATAAAGGGAACATAAAACCTCTCCTGATTTGATATTTTACGAAAGAATATCATAAATATACAGAACAACCCCTCCCTCCAGATTAGTTAAATAATACTAAGCTAGGACCATTAAAAAGTAGAACGTTTCTTTTTCTAGTTTAAAATACACATCCGAGTTCAAGTATCATTTATTATTCAGACTACGTTTGTATTAATATATTATTTAAATAATGACAAAAAAGAAAATTAGAAAGAAAAAGCTAAGAGAGCATTAGGGTGGATTCTTTCTAATTTTACATATGTCTTAACTGCTTTCATCTTCTCGGCTTTAAAAATAGCTCCACACCACTTCCTGGGATTAATTTTATTTATTTAAGAGTAAGAAGAATTTCCTTCAACCCTTCTTTATAGCCTATAACTTTAAGACATTTCTTAGTCTAATATTCTTAATTACACGCAATTTTATTAGTTCATAAAAATTTAAATTTCAAAATACAAATAATATTTAATGTTTGTTTTTGATATTATTTTATAAACAAAAAAAAAAACCTGATACAAATGGGTTTACAAATAATATAAAAGAAACATTAAAGACAATTTCAACTTAATACTTTCTCTTTCTTTTATCTTAATTTTTCTGATAAATATAGAAAGTATAATTTAGAATTTCGGTAAATTTAACAAATCGGAAGTTTAATGTTTTGTTTAAAATTGCAATTCTTGTGCTATCTTTTGAGTAAGAGATAAACTTTTAAGAGTTGGAGAAATTTTGTTTAGTAGATTAAAGATTCTCTTAACCAAAAACAACACGAAGAAAAGGGGGATATAGAGAAAAGAGAGATATATATTTATTTATATTTCCCTAAAATATACAATCTTATTATTTTTGTTGAAAATTTCTGTACAAACATGGCATATAATTACTTTCTTTTATATTTATATATGTTAATATATAGAGAGAGAAAGTATGGGATTCATGTCAAAAATTCGATGTCGAGATTTTGATGGATATACACGTTTTGAAGTCCCCTGGGTCTTAAAAAGGTGGGTTTTGCACATGGTCGGTCTGTCTATGAACAAAATATCTCAGAAAAGAGCTAGGAGGTTGACATTTTATATTTAAGTTTATATTGAGACGTAACACGAAGCTTATGAACAAAATCGGTCAGAGTTTTAATACGTTGCTGATGTACTTTTTCGTTTTTTTTTTTTTTTTTTTTTTTTTTTTCGATTTTCTCAAAATTTGCTCCAACGATTTTGATTAAGATTCAAAAATCAATTATTTTTTAGATGGTCTTTTTTTCTCATTCACACACACACACACCCACACCCACACATTCACATTTTTCTTTTCGGCAACTTAGGCCATATAAGACTTGACGATAACCGTTATTTATGAATCTATCTATATTGGGTTCAGGGATTTCTATTTGGACCCTGTTATGCATTAGTGTGTCAAGCGCCAAAAAAATTAAAAATTGAGTTAAGCACGGAATATTGTTTCAAATGCTATAATTAATATTATTCATTATTATTTTTTATAAAATATGATCTAAACAAATTTATATTTAATGTTACTTGCACAATTGACAAAAAAAATTATAGGCCTATATAATCCAATCAAAACAAAAAACTTTAATGTTAATTTTCTCAAAACTCGGTACCTGGCGCTTGACACAGTAATGCGTAACAGGGTCCATTTAAGCCATTTGGTATCCAAATGAATGAATTCAATTCATATCTGCGGAAACTAAATATATGTCGACACAAAAAATGGTGGGACAAGCACAGATTTTTTTTTAAATTTCTCAACTGAATCTAGCCAGCATTTCTGCTTTACATATTGAGAAATTTTAGATATCTTTCCTTATTTTAATTAAATTAAAAATTATTGGACTATTAAATTAAAATGTTTCCTTTTGTTATAGGTGAGAATACCGGTAAGTCAAAATGAACGAATCTTTTATTAAACAAGTTGGTGAACTTGTTATTAAAAGATTACACTTCTCTACATTTACTATAGATATATATTGATATCTAAGCTCATTCCATATTATAAGAATATCCATATCAAAAAAAGCTACATAATGATCATCCATCAAAAGAAAATCTATTATAGAAGTTTCTAATTAATCTTGATATAACAAGATAAAGTCAAACACACAGCTCTTAAAAACAACAAAAAAAAAAGTTCTTCACAAGAAAAATAAAATTTTAAATTAATATTGAAAATTTTTATAGAAAGGGATGAAATATTAAGTTTTCTTTCTCAAATGTATTTTTGACACATACTCATGAGTTAATTTTCTTAAGTAAATAGTTATAGATCGATTAATGGGGTTTATTTTTAGCTAGAAATCAGGACCTCATTTCCTGGGAGGTAGGGCGTAGGGCGTAGGCTAACTCTCCGTCCTCGCGTTTTCAACATAATCGGGTAATCCCTACGATCGGTGATTTCTAAAGGGTCACCCGGATGTATCGAACCAATATACCCATTGAAAAAAACCTCAATGCTACTGAACTAGAACCAAATACTCTTTCTAATTTTAAATGTTTCTAATTGAGATTTTATAAAACGTGTGGAAATTCTTAAATAAATAGTAGAAAAAATTAATAGTCTCTTTCAGACAAAGGAACCATTTATTATGCATTGAATTAGGGTGCTGAGTCTTTATTTTTTCCTTAAAAAAAAAAAAATTCTGGCTATTTATCATATTATATATAATAAACCCTTTATCTAAAATATAAATTAACGTTAAGATTTATCCCACAGAAATAAAAAGAAAGGTTCTAATTATTATAATTATAAATTTGAATAAAAAAAGAATATGAACTCCTCCGGATCAGAAAACAACACCAAAATTAAAACA
>JAKCPI010011056.1:0-45000 GCA_023213315.1 Euborellia annulipes | reverse complement strand
TACCATATGTCAGATTTTATCTTCTATAATAAATATAATTTTTTACTACAATATGTAGGCATATAAACTAAGAATTTTATTTATTACATATATTATTATTAAATCTCTACCAACGGCTAAAATCCCCTTTGTTTAACGTAAAGGAAAGAAGACTCATAAAACAGAACACTTGGAATGTTTCTAATTGGACAGATGATATAGACTATATTTATATTATAATATATTTTTTTTCGTTAATCGTTATTCGTTTGTGATGAGCTCCTATCACACCTGCTTATCTATAAAATATAATAGCCAATAAAATGGTCACGGTTGTTTAGGTCTCCTGTCTTACGCCCCTAGTCGATCGTAAATTTAACAAAAAAAATTTAATGAAAATTGTAACCAATTTATTTTATATTATTCGATTCAAAATTTTATTCTCTTAGTAATAAAATACTGTGGATCGCGTAATTTGTTCCAGAATCATACTACTTATGCGAAACAATTCACCCCATGACAGAGACTGATGTAACATGCGCACAATACAGAAATTGAAACTTCCCCTCTCCTCGCCACTCGTTATGCGAAACGTCGCTCGCTAAGCAAGTCAATTACAATTTGTACATTATGCGAATTACTCGGTATGAGAGTTTATCGCTAAGCGAGGTTCTGCTATACATTGGTCTTATTTAAATTAATGTATTCTGAGATTTTAAGTGAATAAATAAATATTTATTAAATGTTAATTAACCATATTTAAAGATGTTTCCTTTTTAAAATTTTTTATCATATTACGAGATTACAATATGCAAGTTTCCCTAGAGCTCAGACATGCAAAATTACCTCTGATAATTGAAAATTAATATTGGAAATGTTGACAAACTTCTAGTTATATTCCCTTTTCCAATGATTGACCCCGATAAATAATAATTTTATAGAATTCATAAATGATTTCATATTAACGCCGTGGAAAATAACCAAATAAATCATTAAATTTGAAAATGTATTAACATACTGTATTTTATATCAATACTATACAGAACAAAAAAAAAAAAATTATAATATTATCACAATAATAATTATAATTAAAATTAAAAATTCGGTCTAATAATATTATTCTTAAGTTCTAACACTTCTCTCTGGAAATTTATATTTGTATAATTTTTTTCTTTAATTAAGACATAAATGAGAAAGGCAAAATTAATTTTTTTGAATATTTATAATGTCTCTTTTTTTTTAATATTAAATCGATTTTTTACGATAGCCATATATTTAAAATGCTATCTAAGCTTATGTAGTATAAAAAATGATTTATTTTCTCGTTAAAATGAATGTATACGACCGATTAAATTGGTCATTTTTAACCCGCAGACAGAGTAACCCATTCGTTCTTTTCCACTAACAAAGTAGATGATGATTTGATGCCAGATGTTAGACAACTAAAGCAAACCTTGTAATAAAATTAATTTGACATTATGTTGAAATCAAATCCCTATTAAAATTATAAGCCTATTTTTATTCCCCCGTTTAATTGTGATTAGCGCATGATCGTTTTGCATTTGCTTGTTTTGCTCTAGGACAGTATAAAATAGCTGTGATTCGATTCTCGTTACTAATTGCTCTTTAAATGAGTTTCCTATACATAAATTAATATAAATTCGCACATTTATATAAAATACATGTTTAAAATCAAAAATCTAAAATATAATTAATTTGGATAGGTTATTAAATAAAAAAGTTTAAATGATTTTTTTTTCCTATTTGTTGATTACCAATTTTATTATTTCTCGAGTGTGGAAGTGGATGTGATTTATATATTTGAACAATGGCAGGAGGTGGCAGCCAGGGAATTTGGACCGAAACGTCGCAAATTTTTGGGAGTTTCATTGATTTACAGACTCTCTTTCCTGATTACCCAGGCCCCTAACTATTGTATTATTAAATTAAAACTTCAATGGTTAAAGTTTAATAATCAAATGAATTAGTATAGCCTAACATGATTTGATTTATTAAGACAAACGAAGAAATTATTTTTTATTATAGTCAAATTTAATTAAACAATAATTATTAATTTGTTAAATAAATTGCTTTTTATTAAGAGAGATTGTGTCTGTATTGTGTTAGTGGAAGTGTTCAAATAAGTCTGCCTGAAAGTGAATCGAGAAAAAAAAAATAAAGGTAACAAAAGAATATTTTCTTTGGTGTTGTGCTAAAAAAATAGAAACAAATAATTTGAGAAATTTATAATAAGATCTTCACCTTCACTCTGGTCAATCTGTTAAATAAATTTATATATAAATGACTACTTCCAAATATTATAATAATTTCGTATCTTGCGGATAATTTGTATTACGATATCTCACAAAGTACAGCAAAGGATTTTTAAATCCACAAAGGGAACAACAACAACAAAAAAATAAGAGAAAAATACTTGCTATAGAATGTGAAATAAGTGAAGGAAAAGATTTTTCGTCTTCTTGGAGGCTCCAATAATCCCTTTTGAATGCGTTTAAGTCCTCTTTGGGCTTAGGAACCCCCATTCACGAGCCGAGGAAGGCTGCTGATTTGAACCGAACGTTCTATCAGTTTGAAGGGAAAACGCTGTATGCGCTCAAAAAAAAAATATCCCCACACCCCAATCCCTATCCTGTCTCTTTTCGAATTGCACAAATGAGAATTTTAGTTGACAATGCACCAACCACTCCGCCTCTAATAATTGTACGATTGAAAAAAAAATCTCATTGAACTTATGGCATTTCGATCAAAACTGTCACTTGTCAGATTTAAATAACTTATTATCGAAGAGGGAGAAAGATAGATAGATGAAGAAAAAAATAGTTCATATTGTAATCAATTTTTTATCTTGGCGAGAATTTTTTGATTGTATTTTTTAAACAATAAAATAGCATAAACAAACATAATTAAAAACATAACATGTCGATCGCTCTCGGGCCTTGGTGTAGTTGCTAGCGTGCTGGCCTTCTATACCAAGAGTCACGGGTTCGGATCCCAGGCATTCCGATGATTTTATTTAAGCCATTTGGATACCAAATTTGTTTCACAAATTCATTTGTTTATATTTACATGTTTTTTAATGACACCTGCATGATTTTGTTTTGATTTTTCTTTCCAAAATTTACGAAAAATGTCGTTTTCTTCTGTGATTATTTCAAAAACTATTCAGTTTTCGGAAAAATATCAAAGAATAAAAACTTTTTAAAATTGAGTATTTTATCATAATATAACAAAAAAATTGAAAATTTCAAAATTTCTGAAAAAACTTATTAAGTAAAGTACTACTTCCAAGTGACGTATTTACTCCAAAAGTTGATAGAAATCTACAATTTTAGTGTAAGGAGCATATACCAAATTTCATCGATCTAGCTGCTTTGGTTTTAAGGCAATCGTGTTTACACACACACCCCAGACGTAATTCCAAAAGAATATACGAGAAAGTCTCGGGGAAGTCATTCCCCATATTTTACCTAAATATTGATTTATATTTTGAATTTTTATTTTTAAACAAAAAATCACAAATATTCCTATGAGTGCCATAAAGAAATATTATATCTCCATGGTATTAATAAAATTATAATATAATTTACATTTTATAATTCATAAAAAATTTAATCATACAAATAATTTAAATAAAATAAAAAAAAACCTTTGATTTAAAGCTTTGATCGTCCTGTTCGAGCACATGAACAAACCTTTCAATGTGTTTTAATAATAAAAAAATTGTTCTCTATCGCTAAAATATTTGGTTTAGGAAAAAGTTTTACTTTATATTTTAATCAAATATTTTTATATATTACTAATTTATAATCATATTGAAAATGAAATCACTCTCATAAAAGCAGAGCTTTCTCTGACTCAGGGAATTGAATTCTATTTTAATTATTTTTTAATAAACTAGAACCCTGTTTACATTGTCTTACCCGTTTATATAGGACAGAGTTTTTTTTTTTAATTATTGTATACCAGTATTCCTGTTTCTTTCCCCAGTAGAATGATTCCCATAATAGTCCTCCTGAATTATTTTTTTTTTAATTCTCATGTTTTCCTATTTGACTAATGAGAATTTTGCAAACCCATTTCATTAAAAAATCTGGTGTGACTGGCGCACAGAACACAACTTTCTCTTACCAAAGGTGTGTTTGTCACACCAAATTTTTTGTGTCGACATATGTTTAGTTTCCGCCAATATATTAAAATTCAAAATGTTAAATTTATATGTACATGCAGTATATTATACTGAAAATATTTATATTTTTGTTACTATAATAAAAAAAAAAAAAAATACTCTAGTACTTTTTGCCTGATTTTGATTAAAAGCTTACTTTCACGCACCAGGCGGGCGCCTAAATTAAATATAAAATTTCAACCTCCTAGCTCAATTCTTTCCTGCTTTAAATTGAACACACACACACAGACAGACAGACCATGTCGCGAAAACCACTTTTTTGGATTCAGGGGACCTCAAAACGTGAATATCCAGCAAAATCTCGAATTTTTGACATGAAACCAATACTTTCTCTCTTTTTATACATATACTGGTATATAATATATATGTAGGCCTATAGGTAAGAGAAAGTAAAAAATGAAAAAGCAGTACAAAACAATATGAAAGAATAGTAAATAAAATGTGAAAAAGCAGATAATTCGGCTTAGAAACAGATAAAGAGAAGATAGGCTTATAGTGCAAAAACAAAAAAAACGAAGTTCATAATTAATGAAGAAGGGATTATCGCAATCGATTCGGTCCCATCTAGCTTCAAACCCCCCCCCCCCCCCCCCCTTTGGAAAATAAAACAAATTATCTCTCTAGATCTCCCTTTAATTCACTTTAAAATCGTTTCTAATTAATTACATTTTTTAAATTAAAAATCTGTGACTGCAACACACACTTTCTCTTCCTTCTAACAATTTTCTTCTTCCCAATTTTTGTTCGACATTATTTATTTCCGACATATACAATTGAATTCAAATTAAAATTTATATATGAAATATTTATATTTTGATACCATCAACCATTTCTCCTATCTTTTCTATGGAGTACAAGAAGTCTTCGAAGATTTCAATCACAAAATGAGAATATACATTTTAAGACATCTAAAAATAATTGATTTTTGAATTTTAAAAATCTTGACAAATTTTAAAATCGAAAAACTGAAAAGCAAAACTAACTCTTTCGATTTTGTTCAAACTTGCACGTCCCTGGTTCTATAAAATTCACCTCCCTCTTTTTTCTGAGATATTTTTCCCACCACCCCCCCCCCACCCCCACCACAACAACCACCAACCCTTTTTATCGCCCAACCATCCTGCCAGTACATAGAATATAATAATAAACTTTAATTATTTTTTTACCGATTTTATATTTAGAAAAGTAGAACGGGGATTTCAATTATTAATTTTTTTTTTTTTTAATATGAAAAACCTATCTTATTTATGTGTCAACACATTACTTTGTACTGTATTTATATGTCTACACATTACTACGTACGGATTATCTTAATGAATTCATAATGTCTGGAAGAAATTTTACTACTCTCAAATTATTTTTTTTAACCTTGAAGTTTAAATAAAATAAAACCAAAAGAAAAATTTAGGATAAAGAGTGTTGAATTCCAATACTAGAAAGATTAAATTATTGTTATTATATCAATCCCGAATTATTCTACAACTAGAGGTTAGTGAGGACGAGAATTTGTCGAGAGAGGGTGGAATGTCCGGGCTTTTATCAAGGGCAAATCGTTAAAAGTAAAGGGGGGGGGGGTTATAAAATATTTGAGGCGATGAAACTTTATATCCGTTTTTATTTTTACTTACTTTTATAGCCGATATTGTTTTATTAAAATTAATCTTTTCTTTCATTGGTTTTATAAATTTTTGATAGATGATTTTTTTTTTTAATTAAAAGGGTACAGTATCCATCTGCCCCTAAATTATGAAATTTCAAAAATTATACTAAATTTAGATTCATTTTATTATTATTATTGAAATATTATAATTTAGGGGCAAGATGGATACTGTACACTTTTAATTAAAAAAAAATCATCTATCAAAAATTTATAAAACCAATGAAAGAAAAGATTAATTTTAATAAAACAATATCGGCTATAAAAGTAAGTAAAAATATAATAAAGAATAAATTTTATTCCTTCAAATTTAAGTTAATAATAATTAATTTAAAAGTAATACGAATTTTAAGCTATACGTGTTTAGAATTTTCATTTAATGATACTAGTCCAATTAATTCATGAATCTAATTTCATTTTTTTTATAGGGCCTTCAACCAAAGCCTAGAAAATTAAATAAAATAAGGCGAAATATGAATTTTATTAATATCTATTAAAATTGAATTCATTTATTATTAACACAAAAATAAGCGACTTAGATTGTCAGACTGTCCAATTTAGTTTTAATAAAAAAAAAAATAAAAACAGATAGCATTATAATTAGGTCTCGAATTATTGGATTTTACAATTAGATGCATTTGGTTTTCGCCCGATTTCACCACCACGAGTTTCGATCAATGGTCTTTGAGAGAAAATGAGAGAGAGAGAGAGAGAGAGAGAGAGAAGTTCTCTCTCTACTGTTAACTTCAATTCACTTAAAGTTTACACAGGAACAAAGTAATCACTTAAAACCAGGTTCATTTAGGAAATAAAAGGCAACGTAAGCAGCCGTAAGCATTGCAATAGGTTCTGCAAACGTATACTGGCTTATAAGAGCAAACAATTTGTGTAAAACAAATGGTCTGCTTGCCTCTTCAATAGAGAACATAAATAAATAACTCTCTCTTGGAATAAGAATTTCTATCAATTCTTTGATTATTCTATTATTCATTAAGGAAAAACTTAAATTACAAAATTACGTTAATTTTTTTTTTTTTTTTTAAGGATAATTTTTCAAAAAAAATTTATCATTTTTAGGCTGAACGCACACCAATTGAGCAAAACGCTCTTGGAAGACAAAACGTTTTGCTCACTGCCAACGCACACCGATTAGGCAAAATGTTTTGCCATTGAACAAAATATTTTGTCATAGAGGGTTTTTGACTAATCGATGTGCGTTGACATTGAGCAAAACGTTTTGTGGACAAAATGTTCGGCCATTAAGCAAAAACGCTCAATGGCAAAACATTTTGTTTAATGATGTTAAATCATGCTCAATTGTGTTTTGCCTCTTCAGTGTGCGTGACCATAGGCGTAGCCAGAAATTTTTGATGGGGGTTCAAGAAAATTTTTGCAAAAATTTAAAAAATTTAAGATTATTTTAGGGTATTTATAAATCATTTTGGTTTTTTTTTTTTAGCTAGACTAAATTATTATATTTTACTTTCTCTTACCCTATATGAAATATAATTTGTATTATAGAGCCTAAATATCTAGTCATGACTTGGGTTCCATGGGGGAGAGGGGGGTTTGAAGCCCCAAACCCCCCCTCCCCCCTGGCGCTGACCCATAGAAAAACATTGAAAAAACAGCTTTAGGCACGATTAATCAAAAACGTTTTGCTCAAGAGCGTTTTTGCTCAATTGGTGTGCGTTTTGCATTAGAGTTTAGATTTGAACAAAACTTTTATCAAAACTAATTGGGTTAACTAGCACTCTTTCACATTTTAATTATATCGATTCAGATTGGGTTCTCGTTCTTTTATCAAGATGTTATTATGGGATTTTAATCCTTATAATGACTTCGAAATTAACGATCGACATGAGAAAAATTAGAAAGTGAAACAGAATAAATAGCTATTAAGGGGTAATTTTGTGTTTGATAATATTTAACAAATTAGTACTGTTTCTTTTATTTCTAAAAAAAGTAATCTCATATTTTATAATTCTATAAAATATTAAATGATTTTAGAGGCGTCTTCAATCTGTCCTAAATATCAATTTTCTTTAAAAAAATATTTACCTGACTTCGATTATTCTACCTTGAAAAAAATTATCATACTAAATGCTCTTTTATAACTATATACAGAAAATCAATTTTTTTATGTATAATAAACGAATTGACAACTCTATTTATAAATGACAAAATTATTTCAAAAGATGAAATAAATAAATTAACGAAACGTCTAGAATTTATATTTTTTTTAATAGACCATTTTTTCTCTTATCTCTTACATTTCTTTAAATTGAATTATTAGAAATAAATAATTTAGATACCCTCCATTTTGGGAATGGTTTTATACAAATTAATCAAATCTATATATAATTAATATGTCTTTCACAAAAGCGATAATATTGTATACTAACAAACATTTAATTGTATTAAAAATTAATACAAAAAAGAGCCCCATTGGGAAATAAATTAAATGGAAAATCAAATGCCATTCCCCTCTCGAATATCATTAAAACCAATGGCAAAAAACAACCATTATAATTATATATTATATAACAGAACTTATTGTGAAAATCATTTTAAGAATATGACATTATAATAAATCACAAATAATTTTTCGTTTTTTCCATTCACCAATTTGCTTGTCAGTCTAGAATTTAGCTTTTATGATAGGTGGGATTTGAATGAATATTCATTGAAAAGAAAAAAAAGCCTTTATAAGGGTCAACGAAAGAAAGAGCTCCACTTCCCCTAGAGGGAAAAAAATAATCATTCAAAAATATACTAATGTATTTCTTCATTGAAATGAATGTTGTTTTGTAGTAATTTTACTATTCTTCTTTTCTTGGTATATATTTTTTTTTTATTAATTAATTAAAATTTTTCATTAAATTTTTTCTTCTAAATTCTATCATCGATATCTTATTTGGCCTCTCTTGTTCCCCTCGAGAGACCTTGAAGACCATAAATGGTAGATGTAATTACAATGATCAGATGTGGGGGAAGAAGGAAATTGTCCAGAAAAAAATTTAATCCCGCCAGGTTTCTCTCTCTCTGATGATGGTGGTCTCCTTTTTTTTTTTTTTAACCCTCTTCTATATAGACTCTTGTATGAAAGAGCGAGGAGCAGAGATGAAAAAAACGCGTCCGTAAAAGATTATGGCTAACATTATTCCCTCAATCTTTATTGCTCTTTTAAGGCTTCTGAGATGACACTTCGACGTCACCCCCGCTTCTTTCTCTGTCCCTTAAGGCACTGTACTTATCGAATATTTTCTAATCTGAGACTCCGCGCTATTTCACTAGGGATATCTATATCAATCTAGACCGTATTAATGTCGAGGGTACTTAGCATGGAAGTGATAATCCTAAGGTATCATTAAAAAAAAAGCAAAAAAACGGGAGAAAGAAAAGAAATTATGAAATACTGCTTGGAATATATACAAACCATTTAAAGCTTAAGCTTGTTTAAAAAGATTATCATTAACGTGTTAACATTTTTCACGCTCGAGAATATTTTTTAAATAAAATACTAATAAAACATTTTAAATAAAAATATATATATATATATATATATATATATATATATATATATATATGTAAAGGTTGAAAATTCGGATAAATAATATCTCTTCTTGCAAAATGTATTAACACATATTTTCTTTGAAAGGAAAAAGATGCTTTTGTGCGTGTGATATTCTGGAGGCTTCAAAAGTTTTTTTTAAAAATCAACGAATTAAGTTTTTTTTTTGAAAAAACCCTTTTCGGCTACAGAGGCCATTAGGGGTTATTAATTAATTTCAATAATTTAAATATAATAGTACATATGGCTACCGGAGGGCTTTCCACACGCTGATTGCTCGGGGTCACCAATCGCAAGCTCTCGTCGCGCTTGGCATTGCTTAACCACAACTATTGTGATGCTCTTCTCGGTTGCCAGCCCCCCCCCCCCCCACCAACGAATTAAGTTAATTAATATATTCGAAGTAATGTCTGTGAGATGTATAGATGGATAATTATGGGCAGGAGCCAATAAATAGACTATGATTGAACCTGCATACAGAGTCTATTTGTTGGCTCCTGCCCATAATTATCCATCTAAATTAATTAAGTTTTTTCTTAGCTTATTCATGATTGGAGAAAATGCGCTATAGCCAAACATTGTCGACATGATTATTACTATTTTCTGAAGGAAAAACAAGAGATGATGTTGGTTTCTGCATCGAAAACCATTCATATAAACATAAATTACATAAACATAAAAATGTGGTATAATGAACGTATAGTACACAGGATTCTCTTATCTTCGAAAGTTCTGTGATGTGCTGTCACACCAGATTTTTTTTTGAGTTGAGATAAATTACCTTACCTTACCTATAGTAAGGCAGAATTCAAGAGGTAAAATTTATAATCACTCCATAAGAAAACGTTAAAAAAGATTTGAATTATAAATTTTAATCAAAATCTTTAAAACCGATTTTGAGAAAATCGAAAAAGTACATGAGTAAAGTATTAGTACTTTGGCCTTTTTTTCAAAAGTTGCATACTTGGGGAGTATTTAACTTAATTTTAATCTCTTTCCGTTCTTACGTTCACGATCCACATATGCAGACGAATTTTTGAGGCCCACTTTTTAGGTTTCTCAAAACGTGTATTTTTATCAAAATCTTTTTTGACACGATCGCAATACTTTCTATATATTAACATAAAAAGGTAAAAGGAGGTAAAAATTATGATTTATCCTATTAAATGATCATTTCGCAATCAAGTTATAGGCTATTCTAAGAGCCAACTGTGAGAAATTCCGATATCAGGAATATTCATTTAAACTGATAGGAAATAATTTTAAATAAATTTGGCCTTTCAATGACCCTTGAATTAAAGTATTTTGAATTAGTAATTTGGCAATCTAATTAATAATAAAAAATTTACAAAACGAAACGCACTAATACAAAATGAGCAAATAAAAGTAGCATGCTAAATAATGTATAAACAAAATGACAAATGAAGAACGTTTCGAGTCTTGTTGCCTAGGAAATAACCTTTTTCCCGGCAGCCAGCTGTCAAAACATCTAAGGGAACAACATCTGAACTAAAAATGTTTTATCACTAACAGATGAACGTTTCGTTTCACAGTTTAGACCACCCTCAGAGAAGTTAAAATATACCCTAGTTATTATATACCATCAGATCAAAGTTGCTCAATGAAGATAAAACACATTAGTTGTGGCTGTGTACTTTCTCCATCTTAATTTCTGACAGTTGGCTCTTAGAATAGCCTAGAACTTGACCCCGAAATGATCATTTAATAGATAAATCATAGGGCTCCCTTGTCCTTTATATAATTTGACAGCTGGGGCTGGAACCGAAACGTGTTGAAATTTGTTAAATACAAATCTGGTTTCCTTTTCTTAAAAAAAGGTTCTTTTATGTTGACTTGCTTTCGAAAATACAGTACATTAAGGCTTTTTTTTTTATCTTTGGGCATATGCAGTCTTCACATTCTTGAGCCATTTAATATAAAAAAATAATAGGATTTAGTGTTTTTGGGAATGTCATTTGGGTGGTCTAATTAATAAATAATTATCAATAAAGATCGCTGGAAATATTCGTATTATTTTTATTAGGTTGGTGATTTAACTCAAGATTTTATTTTTTTTATATTTATTTAAGGAGATCATTTAACTTCTTTTTCTATCTTCTATCCCCGTGTGGGGTCAGCAAAATTAATTTATTAAGATAAAGAAATGAGACCGAGAGAAAAACAAGCCGACCCGTTTCACGGCCTGACGCTTGATATGTAAAAGAGCAAAAAAGGCTGAGATAAAGGAAAGGAAGAAATGGCATTCTTAGCTCGGGTAACTCGTGGTCGCCATCCACGTATTCACTAGAAGTGAGCTCCTGAGTGGCCTTAGACCCCGTCTCTATTTATTTCAATTTAATGGTTGCCAATTAAATTGAAATAAATTTTTGTAGACGGAATGCGAACCCTTAGCATAAGATGCGGATACTCTACCACGGCCCGAAGGGCAACTCAAGATTTAAATAAATTGTATATAACTATTTTTTTCACATATTGTAAACTATTTTTTTATTAAAATTGTTTAATTAAAAAAAAAATTATTATTTTGGTTTCAAAAATATATTTTTATTCATTCTTACGATTAAAAAAAAAACGGTTGAATAAAGTTATGTTGGAGTTGGTTGGTACCTTTTTCCGGAGATGGATCAATAGGCAGCTGATCTGCGACGCCCTAGCAGTCGCAGTCAACACTCATTAACCAAATGTGGCAATTAAACTCGCGGACAACGCGAAATCAATGCAAGCCTCGAGCCCAAAAGCCGCCGCCATTTGGACTTTTCAAGCCCGACAATTTGTTTAGCCTGTTTTTTTTTATGCCATCCCCATTCCAACTTATAAAATAAATTAAAAAATACAAACATTATAAAAATGCTTTAAAGTATTTAAATTATTCAAAACTTTTTGACCTTAGTTTTTTTTTTTTTTTTTTTTTAATGGAAAAAAAATTTAATTTTTTTTTTACCCTCATGTTCGTGGGAAGATTAAAGATATATGATAGAATGTACATCGCATTTTTTTAAATTTATTATATAAAAAAAAAAACTACAAACAATTTAATAAAAATATTTATTACTTTCTCTTACCTATATAGTGTTAGACTACAATTGTTGAAAGTATTGTGATTTTTTCAAAGATTGGATTTTGACAGAAATAAAATTTTGTGCAAGTTCCCTGAATCTAAAAAAGTGGGACTCGCAAAATAGTCTGTATGGGTGTTTGTGTGAAAACAAAATATTTCAAGAACAAAAAGAGTTACAAGATTGAAATTTTATATTTAACAATGTCCGAATAAGGTTTTTTTTTTATTTTTTTTAAGTTTTTTTCGATTTTCTCACTTTTCTCGGAGATTGTAACTTATAAAAAAGATAGGAGAATGCAATGGCAAAATTTAAATTATTTCTTAATGAATGATTATATAATTTTTCCTCTTTGGTAATATACAAAACTATTTTGGTAAATAAATATAAATCTGACACAAAAACACAACACACAACCTTCGAAAATCGAAGTAAATAAGAAAATCAGATCAATCACACCAGATTTGTTATCATTTCATTCAAAGGAAGTTAATTTTTTAAGAAATAGCTACGAAGAGCTTGCCTATCTATGGTTGATTTCTGAATATATTAATATAACACAAAAAAAAAAAAAAAATACTTCAACAAATGTTTTTTTTTTTTTTAATATTAGCTCAAATATAAAATTTGTTTCAAACTCAAAAGAATCATTTTACTTATTTTGTTCACTTATAAGCTATTGAATTAAAATTTTAGATTAATGAGAGTAGGCTAGATAAAAATTTTTAAAATGCAAATTAAATAAATACAAGTGGAATGTTTTTATGAAAATTTGCTAATAGAAGTCTGGTAGTTTTAAATATATTGGTTTCATAATAAAAATTAAGGAAATTATACCATCACAAACAATACAAATTTGAACTTATGCTTTGATTCTATCAATTTTATAAAACTAGAGAAATTTTCCAAGAACTCAATATTATTGACTCAAAAAAAAAAAAATTTGAATTTACTTAATATAAACGCTGGTCTTACTTACATTATTTCATCAAAAGATCAGAAATCGTCTTGGAGTCTCTCGAAGGGTATCACAGTCAGAGGAGTTGGCGGTAGATCCGAGAAATGTGTGATCTAAAAAGAAAAGTTTCATTATTAATTATAATTTAGAAATTTTTTTTTTATAAAATGGATGTATGTAGTTTACTTCTTCTTGGGCAATTAATTTTGTATACATTTATATATTTAAAATAATTATAAATATTAAAAATGTTTATTATTGGAGATTTATATCCCCTGCGAGATAGGCATACATATTAACACCAATGTAAGAATGTTTATTTAATTAAAGGCGTAGAAAAAAATATTCTTTATTTTTCCTGATTGTTTGGAGTATAGCAATAATGTTCTTGTTTCAAAATCCAGGCAAAAAAGCTATTAAAGAATTATAAAAGACTTTTTTTTTTGAAGCAATGGAATGGAAATTTCCTTTAAGATTTCAAATCTCTTTAATAAGTTTCAGTTTAATTCCTTTGAATTTTTATGGCTGCGGATTTCGATCCACATTTTTCTCTTTTCCCGCTAAAAGACACCCCTAAGGATTAACCTTATATATCTAATTGTCAATACCTGATTTCTTTCTACCTTTTTAACAAGATCTTGACAAGAAAAGCCATATAACGATAAAAATGTTTTGTTAAAATGCCTTTCTATGAAATTCTATAACCTATTTTCTAAATTGTACTTCTATTGATCGATGGTGGATTTATAAATAAAAAAGAAAATAATTTTTTGTTCTTTGCTAGTTATTGATAAATAAATAAAGGATTTGAACAAGCTTATCTAAGACTCTATAAATTAGTTTCAATTTACGTATAAAAATAACTCAATAGACCTATACTGTAATTTTAATACTTGATAGGCAAAGAGAAGAGATCTTAGTGATCAAAGGGTCAGTGGGTCGAGAATGAAATTATATTAACTAACAATTTAGCCCTCGGGCCTTGGTGTAGAGATTAGCGTGCTGGATAAATTGAAATAAATAGAGACGGGGTCGAAATGGCCTCCATTGCCGAAAAAGATCTTAATAAATTTTTAAATCTTAATAAATTAAAAAAAAAAACTAATAATTTAAATAAATATGCTCAGATAAAAGGTAAATAACCAAAAATAAGAAAAGGGTCTAATTAACTACAGATATTGACAAAGATTTTAAATAAATTAAAAAAGTAAAATATTATACAATAAGCCTAATATTTATCACGAATGTGTTTATTAAAGCTTTTGTGGTTTTAATAATTATTATTATTAGGGGAATTTTTAATTACAGACACATTTTTGTATTAATTATTTATTAAAAATACTGAATACAACGTTTCGACTGCTTATTCTGCGGCCATTATCAAGTACCTGCACTTGCTCCGACTCAGGTGAACTGTCTGGCATGTTAAATGGCGGGAAAATTTGAATCTAACTTCATAGGAATTCCTGCAGATGGCGATGAAGTCGTTGTATATAAAAAGGCACCTAACGGACATAACAGTCAGTTCCCTTGAGTCGGAGCAAGTGCACAGTACTTGATAACGGCTGCAGAATAAGCAGCAGAAACGTTGTATAGTATTTATATTTTAATAAATAATTAATACAAAAATGTGGTCTATAATTAAAAATTTCCCTAATAATACTGATAATATGCCTAATGCTGTCCAATGCTGCATTAGACCAAAAAACTAATCAGTGTTAAATAATATTATTCTGTTATAGGTATATAGACTACATTTTTAATCAATTTTAAAATAATTTTTGAATTTAGTGTCTACATTTAGTTAATCGAAATATTATTTAAATCACTTAAAAAATAAAGTGATTTAACAATGTGAAAAAAAAGTAGAATGCATTTTGCAGTTTCCCTCAACTTGAAAATAAATATTTTATTCTCGAAGTGTTTTATAGAGAGATTTCACTTTGACTGATTCGATTGAGATAACAAAGAAGAAGAAAAAACATTCGACTTTCAATCATTTACTGTAAGAAAAAAAAAAAAAAAATAAGTGAATTTATTGGAACTTGTCTCAACTTATGTTGAGATAAAATTCTTTAGAAAATAAAGAAAAATGAATTCAATATTTTATAAAGTAATTGTAAATAATTAATCATCGATTGAAATATCAAAACAATTTTTTGAAGTCTTTTCGGCATCTTAGGTCATAAGACTATAAGGATTCTCAAAATTATGATATATATTGGGGTTTAGGCATATTTATTTATACCATTTTGGTATCCAAATGATTTAAATAAATATTCATCGCATTTCCTGAGATCCGAACTAGCACCCTTTGGTTTTAAGATTATCAATCTTAATCTCTAACCTATCTACCACGGGATGGAAGATCAAAACAATTTCAAATTTCAGAAAATATACCTAATCAGCCTATTTTTGTGGATAGACACTTTGTAGGTTTATAAGAAAGTTTTTTTTTTTTTAACAAATACAAATATCTTTTAAATATAATAAAAAAAAACAATTTAATTATCAAAGTTATTCAAAAAGTTTAATAGTTTTTCTATATATCGATTATCTATTCAATATTTCTTCCCCTAATTTTATCTGAAAAGTAAACACAAAGAAGCCTTCTCTTATTTGGGTTTATTCATATTGCGTGTTAGAGATTTTAATGATTTTATTAATTAAATTTCTCTCCAGTGAATCATCATTCTTCCTCTGAAGAGTATTTCCAAGCAAGGATCAAATTACTTATTTAAACAATGCATATAGAAAGAACCGAATATGTAGTCTAGTCCGATCGTTGTATTAAATTACATCTTCCCAAAGTGAAATATTCAAAAGACGTGTAAGTAGAAACTTTATAAATTCATCAGGGTTAGATGAATATATAATTATTCCCATAGAATAGATTCCATCGGGGGTTTTTCTATTCAATTTGTTTTTCTTTTCATGGATAGAGTAACGACTTGAGAGAGGTGGGGTTTGTTTGGACAACCGCCTGAAGGGGTGGACACAACGGTTGTTATAGGGTAGAGTGCAGAGTAGAGCAAGCTCTTGATCTTCGCTTTCATGCTGAGTGATAGTTTTTTTATTAATTATTTTGGCTAACATTTAATGAGAGAGGAAGATCCACCGATCACTACTGAACCTCGGGTGTAAGGCCGAAAAAGAAATAATTATCATATTCAATATAATTATAGATAAATAAATAACGCTAGGTTAAGTTTCAAAAGATTTTTATTTTAACTTATGCGAATTTTCACGTTAATCTGTCATCTTCAGAGATATGACACAAAAAATGACGTTTCTGTCATATCTCTGAAGATGAAGGATTACGTTTCAAAAGGTTTTTATTTTAGCTTATGCGAATTTCGACGTTAATCAGTTATCTTCAGAGCTATGACACAAAAAATGACGTTTCTGTCATAACTCTGAAGATGACGGAATCATGTCGAAATTCGCATAAGCTAAAATAAAAACCTTTGAAACTTAATCCGTCATCTTCAGAGTTATGACAGAAACGTCATTTTTTGTGTCATAGCTCTGAAGATGACGGATTAACGTCGAAATGCGCATAAGCTAAAATAAAAACCTTTTGAAACTTAACCTAGCGTTATTTATTTATCAATAATTAGATGATAATTTAATTAAATTTAAGCATGTTTCAACTAGTACCAACGGTGTATTCTTTGGATTATATTAAAAATGAATTTTTAACAATTATCGTTGCTGAAAAGACTCTATATAAAAAGAATTATTGGACGGAGTCTATATTGCCAAAAAGACTTGATTGGAGGGGACGGGGTGTTATAAAATAAAAACAATAAATTTTTCAAGATAAATTAAAGACCAATCAAAATTTTGCTACAATAGCAATGGGGTCTAAGCTTCAGATGCTGAAAATACCTCAAATAAAAACACAAAAAGTGAAAAATATCGAATTAACAAAAGGTCACTGATCCAATCTGGAATTTCCTACTTCACACCTCTATGGACCAATGCCGATTTGTCTAACCTAATGAGGCTGTTAAAACTAAACGCAAATTCATTAAATTCATCCCAAACAAAACAAAAAAACAAAAACCTATGACTAAATGGCAACAAACAACTTTGACGATTACTTCACGTGCATATTTTGTTAATTTTGTAAATGACCAAGTTATACAGAAATAAATCACCGGTAATTTTGTTGCCGACGATGTTCCGGGTACTTGAACTAGAAATAAATAGATGGTGCAAATTGCTGCTGCTGTTCACCTTTATGGGAGGACTTGAAATAATTAGAAAACCTTTCCAAAATGGATATTCTTAATGCGTTCGCACAATGAGTTAAAACTTGTTGACACTTATAAATAACTATTGTATTCATAGAATAAATTTCACGCTTATATATATTTATATATGATGATAGATGTGATTTGCAAATGATTTATAAGTAAAAAAAAAAAATAATTTAATTTAAAAATGAATAAATTTCTGAATAATTTATAGGTAGGGATTTTTTATCAATTAAAAAAGTGTATTAAAAATGATTATGTGGGTAGCCTAAACAGAGATGCATTTCATTTTTTAAGTTTGAATTATTAATTGAAAATGCTAAACCTGTCATGTCAAACTTAGACGTTGGTATTTGACAGTGGGCAGCGAAATTTTTAAACTAATCAACATCTTCAATAATGAAGTGGATTAAGTCAGAATTCATACTTCTTCAATAATTCTATCATGTTTATTTATTCGATCTATCTACAGTCATATTTATTTATGGTAGATGATTTCTATACATCTAACAATCGATTAATCAGACCAATCTGTAGTTTTTCGCAATTTTCAATCGATTTTTTTTCCACACACTACTAATGATTATCATTAAACATATGTGACCCTCCACATGAAAAGGTACCAAATCTTCATCGGGGTCAAAATTGAGTTTTTATGCTTTCTGTACAGAACACATCCTGCTGAGTATTTTTAGAATATTTTTGTCATTTTTTGTTTGGAAGATATGAATTTTTAAAATTGGAGAGATGTGGCTGTGAGATATCAGTAAGTGAGATTTGGAGGACAGCAGCCAGGAAGGTAGCCTCTATTTAATGAAACAGACTCCTTTAACAAAACGTCTGTTTCATTAAATAGAGGCTAGACAGACTCCTTTAACAAAACGTCTGTTTCATTAAATAGAGGCTACCTTCCTGGCTGCTGTCCTCCAAATCTCACTTACTGAATTTTTAAAATTTTGGTTATAAAAATTCTACATTTTGAGAAAAATGAGTTTATCTCACCTTTGTCTAGTTTTTTTTTTTTTTTTTTTTTTTATATAAAATACATCGATTCTGATGAATCGAATATTTCATCATATAAGATGAGAACTAGAGAATCGGAATCAGTAATAAAAAAAATCGATTTTTTTTTAACTTTTTTAGTAAACCTGAAAATTTAGCCCAGTGAAGATTTGTTACCTTTGCATGTGAACGGTCACATATACTGTTTTAAAAATAATGTATGATTTAAGATTAAAAAAATACACTTAACATTCTAAGTAAAATAAAATATGACACCTCATTATTCATTAAATTATCTAAAATTCAAGTAAGAGAAAAAAAAATTCTCTGACCTTTAATTTCTTGGTGATTAATAATAATAAAAAAAAATTTAGAATATTTACTACTATACTAATTATAAAATAGAATCTATTATTTATTTATTTTTTTAAATTTCTCGATCGTATCTGCAACGTCCGGTGCTTGTCGCCTGCTAACATTTCCTTCTCGTTTTCTTCTCTTTTCTTCTTCCTGTTCACGCACACCCACGCACTAAAAGTCACGATAAGACAAAGAGGAAAGCAAGCATATACTCTCACCCTCGTACTTGGTATAATATGTAGTCTGAGTATATTTGCTCTTTAGACTCGATAATTAAAGCGCAATATTACATGAGGCTGTTGCTCTTAATCAAGCCAGAGGCCGATATTGCAGCCTGAACCAGCCAGCTTCCTGCACCATGCAATTAGCACTTCGTCGAGGAGAGATAACTTAAGAAAAGATGATACCCAAGCTAGAACAGACCCTTCGCCTGTTTAAACAGGTGTCTTTTAATTAATCCCTCCAACATTTGCTAAATGATGCTTTTTGTTTTACAATTGGATGCCCAAAAGAAACTCCTCATTAAAAAAACATTTTAACTATATTTTATTAAAAACATAATAGCAGTTATATTTATATTTAATCATATATAATCAAATCATGTCTGATCAATGTACAAGTTAAGAGGTAGAAGTTTGGCTTCATGATCTAAGCATTAGATAAAATTTATATAATAAATTATATTGATTAATATAGCCACTAATTTGAATAAATATGGAGTCTAAATGGTTTCAGAGGCCGACAAAGACTTAGAAAATTTATATGCATTCAACCCCCAGCTCTAGGTATTTTGATGCTATTTCCCATAAACAAGAATTTGAGGGAACCGATAACGAATCGAATGGTCTATTTCTCCTTATACATATAACCGGGAATGCCTCTGTTTTTTTTTTTTTATTTCAAACCAAACTTCTTAAATTTTATTAGCTCTGAAAGCTTAAGGATTTCAAAAACATTTTAAGAACTAATAATTTTTGGATTTAAATATATTGGCTGCCAGGATCGTAGCCAGGGGAGATGTAAGGTCCGAACTCCCCCTTCCCCTCGAAATTCAAAAAAATTCACAGTCCCTCAGAAAAATTTTCCGGCTACGGCCTTGTTGATTATTTTTAAAGTCTTTTCGGCATTTTAGGCCATTTATTTATATAGAATTACGATGTTGAGGTCATCAGAAAGCTCCCTGCCCCAAAAAAAATTGAAAAAATATGGGGCTTTCCAGGCCCCTCGGAGGATAGCTGATCCCAAGCCCCCCCCTCCCAGCGAGGATGGCTGGTCCCATGCCCCCCCCCCCCCCCCCGCCAAATTTTCTAGTTACGCCTATGGTTGAGGTCCGTCCATCTTTTATACCATTTAGAATCCAAATGATTTAAATAATTTCACCGGACTGCCTGGGTCCGAATCCACACCACTTGGCTTTTAGATTATCAATATTGACATTTGTCAACACCTCCAACCTCTCAATAAGGGGGGGACCAATAAGGGGGGGGTCGATGTTTAAATAGTTTATTAGTTATTTTTTATCAAATCATTATTATGTTAAATTATTTTAACTTTTTAATATTCTAATGATAAAATAGATTTGAAAGATAATATAGGCCTAACTATTATTTATAAAATAAGGGATTAGAAATGAATTTACCTATTAAAAAAATCAACCTGTTGAATTTTTCTAAAAAAAAAACACAAACAAAAAAAAGGAAACAGTTTGTAAATCGAAACCATTTGAATGTTTGTTTCCGCATTGATATTCATAAATCTATAGGATTTAGGGATATAGTGTGAGATTCCAAGAACTTTTTTCCCATCGGTCAAAAAAGAGAAAACAGATTATTTACCATTTAAAAAAAAAAAGTAAAAAGATAGCCTATATTATTAACTATTGGTTAATAAAGTTATTTTCTAATAAGATTTTATAATTGCTCACCTAACTATTCTCGATTCTAATTATTTCCTGAGAAGGTGGCCCGTAAATTATCACCCTAAACCTGTTCGCGCCCTCTTGTCTGAGTTAATAACTTTGAACTCGAGATTCTCGCCTTCTCTTGGCGGAGCCATCTTCCCAGCATCTCTTCGGCCAATCTTTGCCTTGTCCCAAAATTCAAACCCTCGGGAACTCTCTCCCAGGGGTTTCTTCGCCCATTGAGTTATGACTCTACCCGAAATTAACGTCTCATAATAATAACTCCGACTAAGATCGTACGCACTTCTCCCCCTCTTTTCGTTCTTCTTCCTGTTCCTACTTCTCCCCCTTCCGTTTTTCTTTCTCTCACTATCTTTATACCCAGCACGTGAGCTACTCCTCATACCTTTTTCTGAACAAGACAGAATCCTTTTATGAATGTTCCAAAGTTTTTATCTAAAAAACCTGCCCTCAACTCTCTGAAAACAAATTATTTTTGATAATTAAAAATCGCAATAGTGATAATTTAAATCTTTCTTCTATGTTCCGACCTCGTTTTTTTTTTTTTTTTTTAATTCCTTCCTCTTTACCAAAACGCATTAATATCAAAATGAATTACGATTCTTAAAAGTTCTTCAACAAATTAAAAATGCAAGATTCCGGTGAGGGGGAATTATTTCTCCAAGATGGCGCCTCCCCGTTCCTCACGTGTATAAATCTTAAGGGGTGATTTTTAATTGTTAATGGCATGGTTAATCTGCTTCCTAACCCCTTGGTTTTTGGCTAAATATTTATCTAATTTTAAATATGAGAATTTTATTTATCGTCACTTGAGACTGCTGAGTTTGTAAATTATCATTTTAACAAGTTCCGTTGATTTTTAATAGCTTATTACTTGAGTGTAAAATTAAACAAACACCATTCTAGCTTTAATTAAATATTTATATAATACCAAACATGTAATGGGAATATTATACTGCAAGCATTTATCTACATTAAATTAGGGGATTTTTAATTAAACTTATTGATTTTATAGCTCACTCAAAAAAAATTAATTATTATTGCTTAATTAGTCCCAAAAGAATTTTAATACCAATTTATTTTGTAGCTGATTTATCTAAAAATAAAAAAAAATTATTGAATAAATCGATTTGTCCCGAAAATGTAATCATTGACATAACATTGATTGTTTGTTCAAAGGGCTGTTTGAGTTTAATCAAAAGAAATGCTTTAGGCGTTATTTATTATGAATTTTATAAATGTATAGAACAATTGTTAACAAAATCCCAAGAGACATATTTACCCCTATTCCTAGGCCGTTAAAAAAAAATTTTCTTTAGGATTTAAAAAATTTTCTTTCGTTAATGGAAATATTTTACAACAATTAAAAAATTTGTATTTAATCACAAGATCACTAATGTCTAAAGGAGTGATTCCCAACCGATGTGTGTCCCGGAACCCAAGGGTGCCGCGAGATCCCGAGTAAAAATGATTTAAAATGATCGAGGGATACACACGCCCGCACCAGGGACACACACAGTAGATCGAAAGTGACCAGAAGAAAAATGTGTGTCCCTGGTGCGGACGTGTGTATCCCTGTGTGTCCCTGGTGTGGGCGTGTATATCCCTGTGTGTCCCTGGTGTGGGCGTGTGTATCCCTCGATCATTTTTAATCATTTTTACTCGGGATATTGGGATAAGACAAAAAAATTACCCTATACTTGAGCTAACAAAACTATTTGGGTATTTTTACTCAGTGACTGTAGTAAAGTTTTTACTATATTATGTTATGGCGTACGTTACTTATTAAATAATATTTCAATAAATTATTAACATATTAAACTTAATTTTTTTTTAAATTTAAGGAAGGCTGCCCCTAGTGTTTAATGTTATCACGGTGCCGTGAACTTCAAAAGGTTGGGAAACTCTGGTCTAAAATGTAATTGTTCTTTAAAGTCACCTAATATGCTGCTTTTGAAAAAAAAAGATTAATAAGTCATTGTTTTTGATAAGAGATTGGGTCAGAAGAAAAGTACCTCTTCCACCCTAATATCCAGATATAGCCTCTTTCCTATTTTTAAGCACAGAAAATAGTCTGCTGTTTCAAAAAAAAGACTATCTCATCTATTAGTAATTGTTCACCCTAAAAAACGCTTTACTCCTATTAAATGTTAAATACAGCCCTTGTTCGATGCTCTTTTTCTAATTTTCCCCTTTCATTTAAATATAAAATATAGAAAGTTAGATTAAAAAATAATAAATTACTAAAAAAAAAAATTTCATTTAAAAAAAAAAAATTGTTTTTTGTTCGTCTGATTAAATAAATAACCATGAAAGCTCTCAGATTTATTAATAAAAAAAAAAAAGAAATATAGAGGAACTTTATTTTTTTTTTTTTTTTGGGAGGGATATCAATCAAACATATTTAGTAATGACAACCTTTTAAAAGAGAAGCTATATTCATATTCAAACTAGGATATCAGCCATTTGAGTTTTATCTCATGATACTCTAATTGAAAGAGAATGAATGATATTTTTTTTTAATTGTTCAAAATTGACTAAAAACGATTCATATAAAAAAAAAATATTTTACGGTATATATATCTATAAACAAAGGTCATTTTTTAAAAATTGGATATTTTTTTTTTAATTAAATTAAATTAAATGAAAACATTGATGAAAATTTTGACTCATTAAAGAATTTTCAATAATATTGTTTATTTTTTTTTTTTTTCATTTGATTTGAATACTTGGTAATCTACTAATTTGTTATTTATTATATGTATTAAATTTCAACAAGAGTATGCTAAAAAAAAGGTCATTTTTAATTCAATATTTGCAAGACCCTTTTGGTTGTGAGGTTATCAATGTCAAAGTAATATCAGAGGCGTATATAAAGGGGGGGGGGGCGAGGGGACCCGGCCCCCACCAGAAATTTTACAAATCTATATACCATTTATTGCAATAGTATTGAGATTAAAGCCCGGTAGTTAGGCAGCCCAAATGGCAGCTTGTCTGTGTGAGAAAAACCTTTTTCAAATCTAACAATAGGCCGAACGACCCTTTTTAACAAAAGAATAACCATAAAAATGTATCTTTTTAATATAACTTTCAAAATATATCAAAATAAAAATTATCTCAATGTTTTAATCAGATAAAAGTGCCATTTGGGCTGCCTAACTACCGGGCTTTAGTCTCAATACTATTGCAATAGATGGTACATATCTACGGATATATGTTCTATATCTATATTTTTGTTTGAAAAAAGTGCGCCGCATAAATAAAAGTAATAAAGAAAATGAAATATATTAATATATAAGCATTTTTTTAATAAAACTTTGCCTTTGGGAGGGCCGGACCCCTAGCTGCTCAGGAGAAAACGGAAAAAGTTGTATTAAAAAAAAATTTAACGAAAATTTGTCATTGAGAGGACGTCTCGGGCCTCAGGTATATCCGGTATTTAAAAATTTTTTGTGTATGGGGAGGAGAGATATTTAAAAATTAGTTCGGCCCCCCCCTCGAAAAAAATTTCTATATACTCCCCTAATAAATATGATGGATAATACAATAGAATACTTTTAATGGTTTCACAGGGTTTTGAATGATAGAAACATTTAGATTCTTCAAGAGTTAGAGACAACAGAGTTGTCTGTAACTCCTGAAAATGGGCTAATAATGAGTTAGAAATCTAAATGTTTCTATCATTCAAAACCATGTGAAACTTCACATAAGTATATTAAAAATTTCCATTTCTAAATGCTTCACTTAAAACCTACCCCGTTTTCCTTCGAAACTATGCTTACTTTTAGTTTTTATGGACTGTGTTAGAAAGTTAGGGGTTTTTAGTTAGAAAGCTCAAATCTCTCAATCAAATTAAACATTTAATGCCAAACTAAACTAGCACTATATACATATGCAAATTTGAAGATTTCATCAAAACAGTCTATCAGATAAGAAAACAGTTAATTAATTAAAAATAAATGGAATGCCAACTCTCTCTTAACGTTTTAGAAAGGATTTTTAAACATTTATAGAATGATCATCCTAAAGTTGTAGAATTTATTAAAAATTGCAAAGAATGCCTCTCGAATTCCGTGGAGTATACGAAATTTTGAAAAGAATTCCGCCCCTCATATGCTATTCTATCGTTATAGCTTTGGTTGTTGGTTATTTGAAAACGGAAAGGATGCTGCTGCTGCTCTCTCCGAGTGGGACAAAGTCACGTTCAGGGGCCTTCTGGCAAAATAGCCGAGCATCCCCCTCTCCCTCATCCCCATCGTGGTCCCTCGTGTTCTTAACGTATATACAGGCAATGTTGAGCTATGCGAAAACCGCTCCTGAACAAACACGAGTCGTCCGATCGTTTGCCAAGTCCTTGTAAATCTGACCATTGTACTAATGGAAACGAGTCTTCCCCTTACTAATGCCGACTCAATATCTGTCCCTTCACTCGTTTTCCATGTGACTTTGCAAGTGTTTACATTATCGCAACGGTGTGTGTATTTGTATATATATAAATAAACGTTTCAGTGTGATGTGTGGTCCATTTTATGGCAAATGTTTACTCATTGGACTCAAAGGTAGGGTTGATTTATTCTTTTCTAAAATAGAGAAAAAAATAGGTTTGGTAAGTGGAAAAAAAAGGGAGGGTATGATTTTTGACTTTTCAGTGTGCGTGACTTTTTTGTTTGTCTGTTTGCGTGTATTCCACACGCCTTGGCTAGATAGATATATGTTCTATTCGTGCTCTATGATTGATGGGCGTGAATCATTCCCTGACACAGATCATGTTCATTTGATAGGTCTACAATTTAATCCTCCCCTGTTTTGGGTCTTGACTTCACTTGGAATGAATAAGAAATGTGTAAATTTAAAAAAAGGATAATGGATCATTTTCAAATGTAAATTTACTTAGGGTTTAAATTTATTTTTTCTAGTGATTTGTTTAAATGATATAATTTACTCCTTTTTTTTTTAAACAATTTTTTTTTTTTTTTTTTGAAAACTCACAACTTAATTATTTTGATAAGATAAATTAATTTTCATTTGTCTTTTTTTTACTTTGAAAAATAAAGGTACATGACTAATGATTTCTTCACGTTTTTTAAATTATTTTTTAATTATACTTCAAAAACTAGAAATTGTTGTAATTTCCTTGTTTTGATTTACTGAATATTCATTATAAATTTAATAGGTGGAGGGGGGGGGGGTATTTGAAATAGGCAAGGGAAAGTAAAAAATAAAATATATCAATGTTGGGGTTGCGAGGATGCAGCCAAGGAGGTTTGGACCAATACAACACCGATTCCCAGTTGAGGCGATTCTGTGAAATTTTATTTTGCCATCTTCAATCGTTTAAGGAATTTTCACATTTATATCGAATACAAACAATTTGTCATTTGGAAGTAAAATTTCGAAACTCTCTGAGCCATCGAACCTATATTTTTATAAAAACCGACTTGGCCAAATGACACATGTTTGTATTCGATATAAACATGAAAATTCCTTAAACGACTGAAGATGGCGAAATAAAATTTAGCAGAAAAGTCTCAACTGAGATTTGGCGATTCATTGGTCCAAACCTCCTTTTTAACATTCTCTTACCCTATTTTTATTATTTTTTTTTTTTTTTAAGGTCTTTTTCGGCATCGAAGGCCATTTAGACCCCGTTCCTATTCGAACTCGCGACCCTTGGTACAAAAGGCCAGCACGCTAACCCCTACACCTTGGCTGCATCCTCGCAACCACAACAATACAATAACTCACCCACTAAAATATATCAAAATGTGGATAATTATATTCGGACATTTTTTTAACATTTAATAATGAAAATATTGAGCCTATCCGATAAATTTGGTATATTTATCCATACACATTCGCTACTCATTTTTAGACATCAGTTGCAGAATATGTAATTATTTATATTAAAAATATTTTTAAAAAATAGCGAATTTTGATTTAATGTTAATATTAATTATTTATATAATTTCTGATATTGTTTTGTGTATTTGTTATAAAATGTTATTTTTTTGATTCTTCAAACTTATGAAATTGATAGAGCCATTTATAAAAAGAATATATAAAAAAAAAAAAACATTGTTCGTTGCCGATAGAAACGTAAATAAACAAAACAGGTGTTAAATTAGAGGTTAATCAGATTTAGCAAGGAGAAAGAGGGAGAGAGTTTTTTTTTTTGTGAAACCAAGACTAAAAGGGTTCGTGTGTTGTGTATGTGCAGGTTGCTTGTTGGACTCGGCGCCGCCTGATGTGCCCCCCCGGAATCCGACAATGAGCCGGCTGAACGGACGCCTGGCCCCGGGCGGTCCTCTATCTGCTGCTCCCGGTGCCGATTCCCGGGATCCCGGCGATTTTGAACCCTCCTGTCTGGTGCGCACCCCCTCCGGGAACGTCTATATACCCGCAGGTAAACTACCTTTCTCTTAACAGGTTTGCTTTCGCACCTTCTCAATCGATAAGGAACAGAACTAAGCAACCAACCCTACCACTTTACTCAAAGCACTTATTCGAAAAACAGAATATCCTCTTTCATAAATATTTTGAAAGGTTTGTGGGAAAGAATGAAAAATTCCAATGATTTCCGGTCGGGGCTTTATTGAAAATTATGGTATTTTTGTATGAAAGGATTGTGAACAAAAAAATTAGTTAATTGGAAGCCCGTCCTGAATAAATTACATGGTTTTATTTTGTACAATTTTTTAAATCATTGATTAGGAATTTTATATTTACAAAATTCAATAGATAAATCAGAAATCAGATTTAAAAAAAAATATGTTAATTCAAAAAAAATTGTAATCCGGGATTGAATAAATTAGAGATAGAGAAAAATAGAAGACTATTTGTTTCATTTAGGCTAGCGAAATAAGTTTTCGAGTGAGATATCAACGAAAAAAAATTTATCAAATAATTTAGGACTTATCTTGGGTTAATATATGTATATTAAAATAGATAAACTGTATATGCAAAAGCGTAGGCAGATTTAGGGGATTTGCATTATCAATCCTCCCTCCTCTCGGACTATTTTAATTTCTTAAATATTGAATTAAGGGCAGCACTATCAGCACTGTTTTTTTTATTTAATTAATTGTATTCTCATATAGATTTAATATCTTCAAAATAATAAGGAATAATTTCCAAAGAAG
Organism: Euborellia annulipes; assembly: GCA_023213315.1. Classification (NCBI taxonomy): domain Eukaryota; kingdom Metazoa; phylum Arthropoda; class Insecta; order Dermaptera; family Anisolabididae; genus Euborellia; species Euborellia annulipes. The sequence continues at coordinate 16,864 of JAKCPI010011056.1, read as the reverse complement.
AATGCAGCCAAATTTATTTCATTTGATTTTAATAAAAATTCCTAATCACTTGCTAACATTTCGGTTCGGGTTTGAACCATCATCGGAGCTGTGATTTTGTCTTTTATGTTTTTAAACAATACATTCAAATTATTATGGTAATATAGATAGAGTAAATTAATATTATAATATAAAATAGTTGAATATACCGGGTAATCTCAAAATATTTTTATATAATGGCAGGAAATAGAGCCTAGTACATAGGAGCAGGACGAGGCTTAGGCAATATTAATTTACTCTATTTATACTACCATAATAGTTTGAATGTATTGTTTAAAAACATAAAGACAAAATCCGACGATGGTTCAAACCCGAACCGAAACGTCAGCAAGTGATTAATAATTTTTATTAAAATCAAATGAAATAAATTTGGCTGCATTCTTTTTGGAAATTATTCCTATTATCTTGAACATAATACTACAGCTACAACAAATATTCAATTACTAGATTTAATATCTAGAGGTTCAAGGGTATTTCTCACCTCCACCCTAGTAAAGAGAAGGGTAAAAACTTTTCAAATAAAATTTTAGCAATATTTATTTATTTATCAAATTTTTTTGACATGTTCATCATTTGAATTAATAATATATATTGGAATAAAAGCTCCATATGTAAAAAATATGTTTTTCTTAAATGTTGTTAAATATTTTGTTATAAAAAACTGCCTATATGTGAAAAATAATAAATATGTTTAGTTAAAAATTATTTTACGTGTATTTATTAATTAACTTGTTAATTTTTTTTTTTTTTTTTTTTTTTACGTTTTCATTTTGTAACTTCAAAGAATAAAAAAAATAGACTTTTTAATTAACATGAGGAATTTACTAATTAAAATAACATTTGGTTGGTTGCAGATATACCAAAGAACTCCCCGCTGGATTACAAATCGAACTCGTCTTGCAGCAGTCCCTCAAAGGGCGACCTTCAGAAAAATTCCGAGAGGTAACCTTTGTCACCTAACTCTTTTTTACTAGCTTCTATATAATCATTTTTTATTAAAAAAAAAAATCAACTTCAAAAAAAAGAGACTAAATAAAACCACTTTCAGAATATCATTAAAATAATAATAGAGATCTTTATCCCTATCCCTTAAAGGGGAGAAATAAATTTTTTCATTTATTATTGAGATTGTATCGTTAAATTATAAAGAAATTTTCGCCAATTTTGTCGAAATATGTTATTTCTCGAAAGTAGTATTTTGCCATATAAAATTCAGATTTAAACTCTCGATCGTAGGCTCTAGTTAAAACATTTTATTTAATGTATGTTAATATCAAATTAACTAATATTACATGATACACCAGATGATATGTTTCAAGTTTTTATTGGTATTCGACATTATTGTCATCTTTAGAAGGAGAGTTACCACTTTATGCCTGTAAAGTGTATTATTTCATCACTAAAAACTTGAATCATATCTTTTAATATTAGTAAAATTGATATTAACATATATACCATATAAAATTATTGTATATTTTTTAAATTATAATTAACCATAAGGGGTCGTCCACATATCACGTCACGCCTTTTTTGGCGATATTCTAGTTCCCTCCCCCACCCCGTCACAGTTAGTCATATATAAACAAACCCCATACAAATATTATGTCACAACATAGAACTATCCCCCACCTCTCTTTTTTCAACTTTATATTATTATACAACGAATTAAAAATTTATTATATTGTTAAATAATACAAAAAAATTTTTTATAAATTCAACTTTGAATAACAAACGAAACAACAGCTTTTGAATTGTGATGTCACATTTAGAGAAACCCTCGGGTCTCCCATGTCACAATTAGTAATGTTTTGTCCAGACCCCTACCCCCCTAACGCATTACGTAATATGTGGACGACCCCTAATTACGACACCAAATTATACTATTAAATGTCCCCTTCCTCCTCGTGGCCGAGAGGTTATAGGTGTTGACAAATGTCAATATTGATAAACTTTAAAAGCCAAGAGATGTGGGTTTGTTTAATTTGTTTATACTATTTGGATACTAATATAAATAAATGTGACCCCCACATACTGATATATCATATATTTAAATAATGAGTATCGTTATATGGCCTAAGATGCCGAAAAGACTTTAAAAAAAGTTTTTCAATATTTAGTCCCTTAGAGAAAATGTAAAATTATGTAAGAATCATTAAAATTAAATAAAGTCCCTAAAGGAAGTTCCTAAATAGATTATAATAAAATTTTAAAAATCGACGAACAAAAACGACAAGAATAAAAAAAAAAACTGGAACTAATTTCTATAATTGCAAACATTTGTTATTATCAATATTCTTGTTGAAAAGAATAAAAGAAGAAAAATTGACCTGATTCTCCAATTTTGTCTCATTTGATACGCCCTTTTTTTCTTTTTTTTTTTTTTTTGTTGTTTTTTATGTCTGACATCTGGAGTGCGTGGACCATCCATCCCCTCCACTCTCTGCTCTCGGCATTCACAAAAAAAAAAAAAAAAAATGCGAGATTATTATTATAAGAAAGAGGTAGTCGAGTTTAGTGAGATGATGAACACATGTCGGGTGTGTCGGTTGTGTGTTTCCAGGTGTTCTTTAGGCTTTGGCCCACCCGTACCCGTGTTGCCCGTTCGCAACAACCTACGTCGACCGACGTCCAGTCATTTCCCACCTCCTCGGCTACATTTTCGTAAGGGCCTTGCTGCCCGATGTTCCTGGCGATGTACAGCCATCGCCTTCATCGGTCTCTCCGTCTTGCTCTCTGTCGCACTCGCCTATATGTCAGGTAAGTTCCATTATTTTGTCTTCTTAAAGGTGATTATTTTCTTAATAGTCAAATTATGACAGCAAGTGACATCATAATTCATATCGAGAAATTAAAATGTTAATAAATGTCATTATATTATATTCTTTTATTTTTATTTTTTCTCCCTCCGTTTTATTTTTCCACTCCTTAAACTTCAACTTTCTAATAGATATAATGCGTGAGAGAAAATTTTTTCATATTTCTTTGGATATTTTTTTTTAAGCAAATTTTTTTCGAAACAATCGTTTACAAAGTTGATTTTCCATGGGCTCTGTAACTGCGAGTTGAATTATCAATGCAGGAGTATTTTTTTGTTTCTATATTTTTTTTTTTTTTTTTTGGATTTGTACTTAAATTGTACACACAGTGTACCGAGATAAGGACGAAATATTTGCAAAGGAATCCCAGCTGTAATCAAGGGCGGTTACTAGGATGGGGGTAAAGGGGATAATTACCCCCCCCCCCCCGAGATTAAAAAAAAAATACTTTTTTCGAAAAAAAAAATTTATTTTTAATGTAAAATTTTAAAAATTAATACTTAAAAATTTAATTTGTATTTATATTCTGGCAATATTATATATATTATTTATTATATATATACAAGTACAGAAGGGACCTTTAAATTACCGAAATTAAGAAAAAAGTGTGTGCTGTGCGACCAGTCACACCAGATTACTCCCCCTCCACATCTCTGGATCCGCCGTTGGCTGAAATTGTACCAAATTACAAGATACAGCATGTGACATTTTTGTTTTTAATGGGGGAATGTCTTATATTAATTATTTCTTCCATTAATTTTTTTTTTTAGAATCAATTATGATTAAAATTGTTCTAAAAATTTTAAAAAATTGTTTTGATTATTAGAAATTAAAAAAAAAAATTTTAGTCACTTCATTCGCTTCTCTCGATAGGCCTTTCATCTGTTATTGCATTACAGCTGAGTCAATTCATTTTCTTATTTATGACCTGGGAAGGGTCTTTTGGGCCTTAATCATTTTTTACATTTATGGGCATCCTCCCCCTATATTTCTTAAAGCTAGCAAGCCAATCCTAAACCTATTCCCACTAAGAACTTTCTATATTAAGGAAAGTGTTCTATTTTAGAACAAACGTCTGCACTATACACGTGTGGCTTATTCATTTCAAAGAGTGTATTTATGAATTTTTATTTACTATAAAATATATGAGAGATTATTTAATCAATTTAATTTTTTCGCCTTTTAATTATCCCAAAATAAAATGTCTACTAAACAAATAATCAATGCATGCACCAATTTATGTTTTCCTACTGTACCTTAATAATAAAATTTGAAGTGAATTTAAAATAAAGCATGATTATAAAATTTATATTCCTAATAAATACGAAAAATATCATTTCAGCCGTGAACGTGTTAAATTGGTCCTATCAAAGTGCCAAAGCGTGCACAGTCCTGGTTGGAGATGATGTAGAAGTACATCCGAAGGTATCTTCGGAAGCGAATCGAACAGCGTCCCCGAGGCCGAGGCCTTCTCCGGGAGGTAACCATGATGATGCACGCCCTGATGCACTGGTCCGCAAACGTAGATCGATTAGTGATCCCCAGCATGTCGAACCTGCACTTGCACCACAACCAAAACCACCTTCACCACCACTTCCACATACACAACCACATTTGGACCCTTTGATGCATGTCAACGAGCATGTGCCGGAAGGTAGCGGCGACGCACCACCCCAACGCGACTATCCTCTTATCGCGTATGATCAAGAACCTGTAGAAATAGTGCGCCTTAAAAATGTGCCTCTAGTCGATGATGAAAACCCTCCAGAAGAAGAACTTCTAGAACAACAGGAGGAGGCATTAACAACTACTTTGTCGCCGCCACCATCCCGGTCGCATGCACTAACTTTGAGTGGCACGACTAACACTCGCGGCAAACGTGTCTTCGTCAATGTTACCATCGGGACGGAAGACGAAAATAGCGAACTAGCCGCGGGATCAAAACTTCTTTATATGTTGAGCGTCTCTGTACCTACGGATGTCCAAGAATTGTTGTCCTCTACCACGACCTCTACCACAACCACATCTTCTACTACACCCTCTATCCCCGAGACTCCATATCTCGCGGGAGGAGTGTGTGAATGTTCTTGTCCATGCTTAGACGACTTCGAAAACATCAACTCCACTAGCACCGATGGCTATCCGGTATCTCCATCGGGACTAGTGATTTTAGACAACGACACGATGATTAACACCACGACGACCTCTGAATTTACGACAACTTCGACTGAAGCTGAGGATGAAGAAACTACGTTATTCTCCTTGGCAACCACACCTACTAGTGAATCTGGAGAAGAGTCTTCTGAAACTACCCAATCTAGCGAATCTGTTGAAGAGTTGATGTCAACAACATCCACTACTTCCACTACTTCTGCTACAACCACAACAACAGAGAGGGAATGTCCTGAGGTCATCACGCAACCACCTATCCCTCCTCTCATCTTGGTGGCAGAAGGTTTGTTGTCTGAATATCCCTGGATCTAGAATCCATAACCAACTAATTTCAATAACTCATTAATTTATCTAATGAATCAGGTTGGTACATTATTAACCTTTTCATTAGAATTTATTTTATTAAAAAGCATGAATAACTAGCTAGTCATTATTAAATCGCATGCGTAGTTTATATAAAAAAAAATCAAATAAAGTAGTAATTCGAATATTTGTGCTTATGCGGCTCCGCAAACAATATAGATTTGTATTAAAATAAGTTAATATATTTAAAATACTTGAAGTTAAAATAATTAATTTTGATTAATGCTTCAGCCAAAATAACATCGAACTGAAAGGCTTAGCCTTTTTATTAAATAATAAATAAAATATAAAGGATTTTCTTGATGTTTGTTAATTAGAAAAAAGATCTGATGTTGGAAAATAACAATTTTTTTTTATGTAAATTTAACGCCACATAACAAATACTTTTCCCAAGGAAACAAATGCATTTTCATCAAGAGGATTATAACAAAAAAAAATATTCGATTTTCCCAAAATGATGAAATGAAACAATGAAATTAATTTCCATTTTAAATGAGCAAACGATTTATCTATTTCCTTATTAGTTTATTTATATTTAGTAATAGTAAAATAATTTTATTTTGGTTGAAATTTTTGTATCAATCATTTTTTGATTTCAGAATCTAATTATAAAAGAGAATAAACCAGGGGTGGTAAGCTATTTATTGCTATAAAATGTAGATGGATGATGGAAACACTGTAATTTTTTCAGAAGAAACACGATTATACGAACTAATTGGAACCGTAATTAAAATAAAAAAATCTTTTACTTCATAAGTACTAGTTCGAGTTTTATCAATATTCTCGAAAATTGATATGGCCTTTCATTTAAAAAAGTTTCCAATTCCCTGTAATATACAATACAATATTAAATTTAAAAAAAGTTGACTTACATAACTTCATAAGGAGACGGATTAATTTTGGTTGATTCTGACTGGATTTGAGACTCGAAGTTATCTGAAATGAAAATAAAAAGTTTAAAAAATAATCAAAATAAAGTCGATTTTAAGAGACAATAATAAAATAATTTTAAAAAAACATTACGAGCGATCCTGAATCCCCTCATAATTACTTCAATACAATGATTGACAAGAAATAAAACCAAAAGAAAAATCATTTTATTTCTTTACCTTTAATATTTCGAGTGTATATAAATGTACATATAATATAGGCCTATAATTATAATAAAATAACATTATCTCAGCCAGAGGGGAATTAAATGAATATGAGTGTGGGTATAATATTTTCCCTTATTATCTTAAGAGCAGGGTTGATTTAATAAATTACTTACTTATTTAAAAATTTCTTAAATATGAGAATTTATTTCTAATAACAATTGAAAATGAAGGATTAAAAAATTTAAACATCTTTATTAATACTAAATCATAAATATAAATATTGTCTGACCACATTACAATAACAATAAAACAGAAATAGCTGCTTTAATCTATGGAACAATGAAGGGTACAAACGAAATAGGGATCGTATAAACATAAAAGAAATAGAGATGGGGAAACACATGTATAAGGGTGAACGAACCCCAAAGGAAGACCCCGCAGCTAGTAAACTTTTTTATTTTCTGAATTGAGATTAAAGTATTTTATGATTATCTAATATACATAATATAACAGCTCTATTCGCCTGGGTAATTTAAATAAATTCAAATTGAAACCGAATGAGTCCGCCTGGATTCATAGACAACCAAACACACATCTGTGTTCTAGCTTCTTTAATTTCTTCTCAATAAAAAATTTATAAATAATACATTAGTATTAGTATGAATTCAGATTGAATGATATATTTAAAATGTTATCACTAATAAGGAATAACATCTCTGACTTCGGTTCATTTGTCAAATTTTATTATTTGTTCTTTCCTTTAAATCAAATTCTTCAGTTCCGTTACTCTCTTTATTAATTCCTAAGATGTTGATTTAGTTGTTGTGGATCATTGTAGTTGTTGATCATAAATATTTGTTTTGTATTACACACATACATATTAATTGCACACGTAAACAAATATTAATGATCAACATCTAACATGAGTCATAACAATCTGATTAATGTCTCGAGAGGCAATAGAAAATAACAAATATCTGACCTAACATCGAAAAACGTCGATTTTAATGGAATTTTTTACTAGTTTTTTTAATATGATAGAAAAAATGCCAACAATTTTTGTTTTTACTGGGTTCTCTTTAAAGTTTTGTTTTAAAGTGTTAGAAAATATTTTAGGAAGGTCTATTTATCTCCTCTGGCTAAATATCTACAAATTTTGCTTTAATTAAACAGCTTTTATCACATTTCCTTTCCAAATCCTTAAATATTTCATTAATTTTACATCCTCCTTTTTCCTTTCCTTTCCAATTAGGGTTGGTAGATTCGGAGGCTGAATCGATTTTCGATTTTCGATTTTTAAAATCGAAACCAAATAATCGATTTTTAAAAAAATCGATTTTTTCCTTTAAAAAATCGATTTTAATCGATTTTTCGATTATTTTACAAAAAATCTTTCACTATGCCCATAAGTTGATTTTAAGGTTCTGCTTACGATTTTCAAGCGGTTTGTGGAACAAGAAAAATAGAACGTTGCATTACTGATGCCCAAATCAATTTATTCAGTCTTTATAACTTCTAGAAAACCAACACATTGTATATGGTATAACATAATTAGTGTTTATAACTTAAGTTTTAACGTTATAACGTAAATTTTAACAAACCAAGAGAACTGAACATCAGCTTCTATATTTCTCAAAAAATATGGTGGGACTCGTCAGACACAGCACAACTTTCTCTTATCTTCAGTAAGCGAAAGTTGTGTTCTGTGCTTGTCACACCAGATTTTTGTGTGGACATATATTTATGTTCCGACAGTAAGCTTAAGGTACATTTGAATTCAAGATTTTTTTCTAAAACACCCTTTTTTTTCTCATTCACACACACATTCACAGTCTTCTCGGCAACTTAAACCATTTAAGACTTTTACGATATATACGATATCCGTTATTGATAATACACACATATTAGGGGTCCAGGCATTCTATATTACCTGGGGTCCGAATCCGCAACTTTTGGTATACGAGGTTAGCGAGGATAGCACCACTACACCAAGCCCCGAGGGCTGAATTCAAGATTAAAATTTATAAACATGGGGAAATATTTATATTTTGTTACCATTGCAACAAATTCTCCTATCTTTCCTATGAAATACAAGAGTAAAGTGTACTTCAAAATGAGAATATACATTTTAAAGAGCATCTAAAAAATAATTGATTTTTGAATTTTAATCAAAATCGTTGGGGCTATTTTTAAGAAAATCAAAAAAACCTGAAAAACTACCTCAGTAAAGTACTAGTACTTTTTGGCCAATTTTAATTAACCGCTTATTTTCTCGCTCCAGGGGGTGTCTATCTTGAATTCCAACCTCATAGTTCAAATCCTTCAAGCTTAAAATTGAACACAGACGGACAGATCATGTCGCTAAAATCACTTTCTTGGAAAATCGAAAATCGAAAATCGGCCGTCGAAAATCGATTTTTTCGATTTTTTTCAAAACAGTGAATCGATTTCGATTTTAATCGAAAATCGAAGCTCAAAAATCGATTTTCGATTAAAATCGAAATCGATTCGACCAACCCTATTCCAAATCCTTAGAATATTTTCATTAATTTTGACATGAACGGATTTTGCAGACGCGAAGACTTTCCCAGCTCGGTCGTTCCCCCCGGATGGCACGACCTTCGCCCTCGTCCAACTTGGTCAACGTCTCCAGAAGGATATCCCGGCCTATTCCTACTGGAATATGCAATTCTATCAATCAGAGGCGGCCTACGTTAAATTCGACTACGGAATCCCACGTGGTGCGAGTATCGGCGCTTATGCTCGACGAAACGCATTGCCTACGCACACACAATACGACATCCTCGAGGTGTTATCCGGGTTCAAGGCGAGAAACAAACGAGGAAGCCACGTAAGCCTGCCTGACCCGGATCCTCACCGAAATGACCCCGAGCTCGCACCCTATATGCTTAAGCCAGTATGAACCTTTTTTTTTTTGTTTATTTTTTATTTATTTAATTTGGTTCTTTATCTATTTTTATCCTCCCCCCTCTTTTTTTTTTTGTTCAACTCCGACTTTTTTGCTTTGGCTGCTAATTTTTATTTATAAAAAAAAATAACTGGGAGAAAATATAAATAATTTATTTTAAAACTAATTAAATACCTTTTAACTATTATTCGTTTATAACATTTATAAAATACTAAAACAAATATTTTATATCTTATATATTTTTTAACAATGAAGGGGTGTTAGGAATGCCGACCCCACAGTGCTTGACTAAGGTGAAGCAAGAAAGGCATAAAATGTACCTGGACCCCAATCAGTGCCGGCTCTAGGATTTTGGCACCCCGATGAAGAACAGTAATTGACGCCTTACAACTTTAAAATTTTGCAATTGCTCGCCTTTGGCGGAAAATTTTTCCCCTCTCATGAAAATAATTTTATCTTTTTTAGATCATTTTTTCCGCCTTCAAAATCTTTTTCCCTCTCATGAAAATCATTTTACCTTTTTTATAGGATCACGGAATTTTTTCCGCTGTGCGAAAAAATTTTATTTACGCCCCTGAATGCAGAAATTTGCTCACCCAAGGCGAGCAAGGGGGTCCAGGGGGTTAAATATTGCGTAAATTATGGCGGTAAGCGCCCCAATGCGACGCATCTTTTGCGTAGAGCCGCCCTGCCCCAATATACATAATATCGCAATTAAGTAGGAAAGAGAGCACGGGAGCATCAAAGAAAGAAAACTTTGGATGCAAATGCCGAAAGACGTTTCGCAAATTTATTCATCCATCTTCAGACCTTATAATCTACTTCAGGCACAAAGACCAATGACCACTTTGTACCTGAATTATAAGGTCTGAAGATGAACGAATAAATTGTGTCCGAAAGGTCTTTCGGCATTTGGCAAAAGCTTTCTTTTTCTCTGAAGCTCCTGTACAACTTGTGACATCTACAGCAACTTTTCTCCTGATTATATATCGCAATTAATAATAGGTATCGTTTAAAGTCTGTATGGCCTAAGATGCCTAAAAGACTGTTATAAAAAATCATAATTCAATTGATTATATTTACTTGAAACATATACAAAATTCTTTCCAGGAAATTTTATCATAAAACAACGCTTCCAGCTTACTTTTGTTTAAATCTAGAATGAACAGAAGATTCAGTTTTCAACTGACTTTTTAATATTTTTCCAAGTTAATCCACGGTATTTCAGAATTTTATTCATTAATATTAATTAGAAATTGGATTAAGAAGGAATATTCAAAATAGATTAACTAAATCAACAGTAATTTTCCTATCAATTTTGAAATGTATACGTGGGAATGTGATTGAAAATCATTTTATTATATAAGCACATCTCCGGTATAATTGAATATAGGAAATGAAACGCATATCTTATGCATGTGGAGGACCTAACTTTAACAAATTTAATTATATAATTTTATTAAATAAGAAAACGTAGATAATAATATAAAAGAAAGTCTTAAATTATTAACTTCATTATTGCTTGATAATAATCGCAATTATTTTTTTTTATTATGAAAATATTCTAAGATTTTTTTTTTTTTACATAATTTACAGCCGACAGTAAAAAAAGAAGTTACCCATTTCCTTGAGCCTGGCCATTGGTTCCTTTCACTATACAACGACGACGGCGTAGCCCAGGAAGTTTCCCCTTCTCGCAAGTGTCGCTGATGATATGACACAAAACTGTCCAAATGGCTGTAGTGGTAAAGGTGAATGTCTTCTTGGACATTGTCAATGCAACGCAGGATTCGGAGGCGACGATTGTTCAGAAAGTAAGAATGAATGAATTTAGGCCTATTATATTTATAAACTATTATAATTTTTTGAAGCTAAGATTTTCACTATGACTTTATGACAAATGAAAATAACAAAAGTAATTAGTAATAAAAAAACACTTGAAATAATTGATTTCACAATTAAAATGATACATTATTACACTCAACGAAATTGTTAATGTCACTGTAACAATGAAAACTAAAAATAATTCCCTAGATGACAGCTTGGTGTAGGGAGAGCGCTGCGATCGCCAAATTACTACTTGACACAAGTTAAAGATTTAATTAAAAAAAAAAAAATCCAAATTTATTGAATTTAAAAAATTTGTTTTATTATAAAATAATTTATAAATTTGAAAACGTTATTTTTAATTTCATCTTTATAAAGCTCTGAAATAAATAACTAACCTTTGTGACGTTTCTTATTGATTCATATTATATCAATAATTTAAAATTTATGATCTTTCATGTTAATTAACGTATGTTTTTGATTATGTGTAGGTGTATGCCCAGTGCTGTGCAGCCAGAGAGGTGAATACATCAACGGGGAGTGCCAATGTAATCCAGGCTGGAAGGGAAAAGAATGCAGTCTACGCCACGATGAATGTGAAGTTCCCGATTGCAACGGGCATGGTCATTGTGTCAATGGAAAATGCGCCTGTGTACGTGGCTACATGGGCAAATTTTGTGAACAAGGTAAATATTTCATATTCCACAATTTCTCATGTCAAGAGGCGCCAAGTCAAGCAAAAAAACAAAAATAATCACAAGTCCTGTCATGGCAAGGAATAGAAATCTTTAATATTCAAAGTAAAAGATTTGTTTACTAGAAAAGACCATAGAAAATGGAACGCTTAATGTCTTAAAAAACCTCAGATAAATCTTGGGCTAATTTCAGAAAATTTATGAATACATCTTTAAGAAGTCAAATGTTTTGTTCTTAATTAATCTAATCGTGATGCTTATTTTTTATATTATAGTTGATTGCCCTCATCCAACATGTAATGGTCACGGCTTTTGCGCGGACGGTGTATGTATTTGCAAAAAGGGCTGGAAAGGAGCGGATTGTGGAACGATGGACAATGACGCCCTGCAATGTCTACCCGACTGTTCAGGTCATGGTACCTTTGACCTCGAAACCCAGGCCTGCACATGCGAACCCATGTGGAGTGGCGAGGACTGCAGCCGAGGTAACTAGATTTTAGATTTTGGCCTTAAATATAAAATATATATATATATATATTTTATATATAAACAAATTAAAAGTGCTTCTGAACTTTCTTTTTAAAACTTAATAACCATCATAAAATGCTAATCTTTTTCATCTATAAACGTGTAAATAAAACTAATTAATGATTTCTTTTTAGAATTATGTGATCTGGACTGCGGCCCTCATGGTCACTGCGTGGGGGATGCCTGTATGTGCGTGCCGGGATGGAGTGGCGAATACTGCAATCTCAAGCAATGTGACCCCAGGTATTTAGTCTAGCTCATACGAGAATTATGCATTATAATTTTATATTTAAGATTGCATTTTGATTAACTTAATAAACGCTATTATTTGTTATCATAAAAAAAAATATAATTATAATACATATTTAATTTTCATTTATTATGTGACATAAAAATCAACTTGTTTTTATGTTCAAATAAGAGAAATTTTATGACCATGGAAAGTTCTTTTTTTTTTTTAATTTTATCTGTTAAATATGTTAGTATAAATTAAAATATAAATGAAATATTTATCTGCTTTTTATAATTTTAGATGATTGTCACGATTTTGAGCTATGTTTAATTGAAAGTCGCCTTAATAATTAAATAATAAAGCTAAGAAAAAATTTCAAGGGCACTTTAACTAATGAGATGTAAATTTTCAGATGCAACGAGCATGGTCAATGTAAGAACGGAACGTGTCTATGTGTGACGGGTTGGAACGGCAAGCATTGTACAATGGAGGGCTGCCCTGCCAGTTGTTCTGGACATGGGCAGTGCAGGGTGAACACCGATGGTCAATGGGAATGCAAATGCAACGATGGATGGGATGGAAGAGATTGTAGCGTTGCTCTGGAGCAAAGCTGCAGTGATGGACGAGACAACGATAAAGGTATCATATTTCTCTAATTCTTTCTAATTACTCATCAAAATTTTATTTTTATTGGTTAGGAAAAGGAAATATTCCTTTTATTTCTATATTATGACATCATCCTCAATACAGAGGCAACAATTAAGTCCCCCACCTCGAGCTAGAGCCTTGAGTATATGATTTAGTATATGGTATCCGATAAAGGAAAAATAAAATCTGGTACAGGTGATTTTATTTTATCTTTTCGATCATTAAAATTATTTCTTATTTACCATATACTCAAGGATCTAGCTCCCAGGTGGGGACTTAATTGTGGAGTTCACTGTACACTTCTGAGCGAAAAATTAATCTCCTTAAGGCCATCTCCAATCTCTAATATTCTTAAGAATAGAACTTTTTTTTAATCGCGTTTAAATTAGTATTTTCTTGCTTGAATCTTGAATTAGCTTCAAAAAATACTCTTAAAAAGATTAAATCAGATCATATATTGCTATTAAACAGGCAGATGACTGGGGCACACCTAAAACCTATTTTATATTTTTAAATAATCCTCCCCCGGGGGGGGGGGCCCCCCCCCCCCCCCCCCCCCCCTTTAAACCCCCCCCGGGGGAAGAGTCTAAAAGAGCCTCAATGAGATTTCTGATCGAAAAATGATCAAATTAAATAAACTTGATGGTGGAGGGGAAGAGACATCTCATCTAATCGTAGTCAAAATAATGAATCTTAATAAATTTATATTTTATCATTTTTATTAGTTTTTTTTTTTTTAGAGTCTTTTCGGCTCTTAACATTTGTCGACACCTCTCGGCGACGGGGGAAGGGGGCATTATTTATTTTGAAATTATATTTATATATTCACTATACGTAGTTTACTGTGAAATTAAATAGAAAAATTTTTTTTAGATGGTCTAGTAGATTGTGAAGATCCTGAATGTTGTTCGAATCATCTTTGCCGATCAAGTCAATTATGTGTGACAGCACCCAAGCCGATAGATATCCTACTCCGTAAACAACCACCTGCCATCACAGCATCATTTTTCGAACGAATGAAATTTCTCATCGAAGAAGGAAGCCTACAGAATTACGCACGACAGGAGACATTCAACGAAAGGTAACCTCGACTCAACTAAAACCGAAACCGCCATCCACACTTGCGCATACTTATTCTTATTGAATTTTCCATTCCTATTCCTGAATTATTCAATCACTCTTTTTCTCTCTCCTCTTATGTGTGTCTCACACCGGGAGCGACCAATATTTATCTATTTGTGCTTTTTGTGACCTACGTGAAATATCACTATCACACACCACATTCCCTACTGTTTTATTATTCTACTCTTATATATTATATGTGTGTTTGTGGCTGTGCGAATGGTTGTATCCTCACGTGTCAGGCCCTCTATCTCTCTGTGTTTTATATAACTCACCGTTTTGAAAGTTTTTAATTTATCATAACTAACATAAAATATATAATTCGGTCGTCATTTTCATTAAATATCGTTGCATGATCATCGTCGTTGGTGATTAATACGCCTAATCCCAATAGAACAGTTACCACTTTCCAAATTGTGGGGCAATGGAGGAACATGATTTATTATTATTATTACTTTAATTGAATATTATAATTATTATATTATTTCATATCATAGTATTAAATTAGGTTACTAATTTCACCGGTTATAAATAAAAGTCAATATTTAAAATTTAATCTGATTTTTGTTAACTAACCGGAGGGAATATTAAAAATATATCCATTTTCCTCCAAAAAAAGTTCAATGTATTTGCATTTTAATTGTTCATCCCATTAAATTTCCGATATTGGCTGTGTGTGTGTGAGTGTTGAATGAGCTGTAACCTTAAACGAGAGGACAGGAAATTTTGTTTTTCTTTTCCTGTTCTTTTGGCTTAAGGATTGTTGTTAACACACAAAAGGACAAACCGATAATCGTGTGCCCGCTTCTGTTTTGCCCCACGTGCTGCCCACACAGTGTGTTTTGGAATCATTTCAACGCGAGGTAAGGACATTATAAATGTGTTCAAACGCCTGATGTTTTTTTGATGTCTTTTTAGAGATTTTGGTCGTGCATATTGTGCTTGGCAGGACACGGTTTTTTTGCAATGTATTTTTTTTTTTTTGTAATTTAATAAAAATAAAATGTAAACTGCAGTCACTTTATTCAACAATGTATACACTTACTGGCACAAAAATAAAATATTTTTAAGTTCATAATGTTTGAAGTATCCATATAAAGAATTGAATTTATCTTTGTTATCTTAAAATCAATCTTAAATGTAATTTTTAATTTTATATTTTTATATTGTCATTTATTATAAATAAAATAAAAACAAGGGAAAAAATTTTAAATATACTTATTTAAAAAAATGGCATTGAAGAACAGAACACTTTAGAAAGATATTTTTCAGTATCGATCGCAAGTAAAATGATCTTTTTCAGGACTTGATCCTATCGTTTTTTAAGTTCTAAAAAAGCCCAATGGCATGTAGGTAAATGGGCAAAATAAATTAAAAAAAAAAAGTTATAAATAAAGTCTAGTCGAGAAGTCGTCTGAGAAATTTCTTGTTTTTCTTTCATTCGACTACTTAACCCACCAAATTCAAATTAAAAAATTATTTTTACTGTTTGAATAATTTATCCAAGTCTCATTAATTTCGAGCTGTATATTTTATGCAATACAGCATGTTTTCTATTCGCAGATAAAAATTTTTAAAATTTATATGGAGCCAGTCATCCTATACATTATCGGATTCAATTCTTAAGTTTACATTTTATTATAAAACAATTATATTTTCTTTTAATTATTAAATATTCACTATTTACTCTTTTTTCTTCTATTAAAAATCGGATGTTTCTTGCCAAAATCAATTTTTCAGTGTTTTAGTATTGTGAATGCCTTTTTTGTGTCGCACGGTTTGGTTCAAATACCCTACAAAAACTTGTCTTCCGTGACTTTTTAAGTTTCGCTTTGTTTTTCCCCAATCATTGTGTCTGAACCTTCTTTATTTGTCTCTTCCTCATTCCTCCCAGTGATGATTGATCTAATATTTTTAGTCAAAAACTACGTTTGATTGTAATATCAAATGTATTCTAAAGAAATATTGAAACCATTTTAGTTTTAAAAAGAAATTTACCAATTCTGTCATTTATCAAATTGTATTTTTAGTAGATATATTTATATATATATCTATATTTTGGCTTTCAAAATTTTTAAAGAAAATTAAAAAAACAGTAGCGCATTTTGTACTTAATTAATAGAAAATTTATATTATAGATTTAAATTTAAAAGCTTTCTTATTTTCTAATCTTATCTTGTTTTTTTTTTTTTTTAGTCTTGTGAAATTGCATTTAAAATATTTGCATTTTTCTCAAATTGATTTATAAATAGAATATACCCGAATATAGAACCTTTTTTTATTATATTTGTATTTAAGCTTCTTTTTATATATTATATATATATTTTTTAACATTCAATTTTATAAAACTCTCTATATTGCTTAATAAATAAGAATTACTATTTTTTAAAAATATC
>JAKCPI010011055.1:0-12198 GCA_023213315.1 Euborellia annulipes | reverse complement strand
TTTAAAACAAAAAACAAAAAAAAAAAATCTGGTGTGACTGGCGCACAGCACACAACTTCTCTTACCCTTCGGTAAGAGAAAGTTGTGCACTATGCTGGTCACACCAGATTTTTTGTGTCGAGATATATTTAGTTTCCCATAGCACCTTAGTTTCAAACTTGCATTTTAAATGTTGATTGCTTGAAATAAACTATGGTTATTTTTCAAAATTTTAATCTCATATTTGGACATTTTATACACAATATGGATTCGTAAATAAATACAAAATTTCATAAGAATTGGAAAAAAAAATTTTAAATGCGTAAAAAGTTCCAAAGGGGACCCCCTTTTTGAATCGAAATTAACATACAAATCCCTATAGGAAATTAACATTGGCCAAATGCGAAGATTAGGTGGAAAGGGAATTTAAAAAAGAATAGAGAGAGAGATAGTTTTGTGAGAGAGAGAGATATGTTTTCTCCGAAAAAAAAATGGGCGTTTAAATAATAATCTATATATATAATAGCGGTGTGTCCGTCTGTCCGTCTGTCTGTCCGTCTGTCCGTCTGTCACGCTCTGTTTGACCAACTTCCCATTGGAATTTTGAAACGAAATTTTGCAGTCTTATAGAGGACGTTACAGAGAGTCCCGGAAAAATACTCGGGTCCCAAAATTCCCATAACTTTTTGAGTTATTAACTTCTTAAAGTTACGATTTCTCCCATAGGAAATGTATAGAGAAATATTCAAGTATTCTTTGAAGTTGTGTATTCTATGAAGGTAAACAAATCCTCAAGCAGGCACTGGATTGGAATACGTAGTAATAATAATTTTCTTTTTTTATAATTAAGAAAAGGCGAGGGTCCGCCGCAGGCGGCCGAGCCAGCGGCTGGGGGTCCAGGGGTGTAGCCCCCTGTCTAGACGCCAGCCCGTTTCTCATATTTAAGGCGAGGGTCCGCCGCAGGCGCGCTGAGCCAGCGGCCGGAGGGTCCAGGGAGGCGTAGGCCCCTGTCTAGACGCCAGCCCGTTTCTCATATTTAAGAAAGGCGAGGGTCCGCCGCAGGCGGGCCCGAGCCAGCAACTGGGGGTCCAGGGGGCGTAGCCCCCTGTTTGACGCGAAGAAGCCCGCCGAAGGCGGGCGGCGCGGCCAGTTGATTTCTAATCTAATAAAAGAAGAAAGATTTTAAATTCGGTTACCATGGCAACCATTTATTTCTCCCTATCTTTCCTATGAAGCACAAGAGTAAAGTGTGCTTCAAACAATTTTGAGGGCAAAACGAGAATATACATTTGAAAGGGCATCTAAAAAATAATTGATTTTTGAATTTTAATCAAAATCGTTAGAGCGAATTTTGAGAAAATCGAAAAAAACTGAAAAAGTACATCAGTAAAGTACTAGTACTTTTTGGCCGATTTTGATTAAAAGCTTATTTTCCCGGTCCCGGGGGGTTTAACTTAAATATAAAATTTCAGCCTCATAGCTCCAATTCCTTCATGCTTAAAATTGAACACACACAGAGACACAAGACAGACAGACAGACGGACCATGTCGCGAAAACCACTTTTTTGGATTCGGGGGACCTCAAAACGTGAAGATCCATCAAAATCTCGACATCGAATTTTTGACATGAAACCAATACTTTCTCTCTATATATATATTACATATATACATAGGTAAGAGAAAGTAATTATATTACTACAATGAGGTGAGGGGGTAGACAGCCAGAAAAAAGAAATTAATTTATTTCAGTACGTTCACTTACATTGCGGATGCCAATCGCCTCCTTCCTTAGGACCTGTTCGATAAAAAAAAATATTAATAATAATTTGACAACTCACAAGTGAATAGAAAATTTTTATTAATAATATATATTTTTTTCTATGATTAAAAATGTCTACTAGGTCCTGAGGAAGGGCTCGACTAGCAACCGAAATGTCGAGCGGGCTGAATTTGAGGGTGTGACTTCCTCTGCACTGACTCCTTTCGAAGAATGCATCACTGAGAGGAACCTTCTTTACGTCCCTTCCACAGGACGGGATGTGTCTCTCCTCGTAGAGTTGCCTGGGGGCTATTGTAGTGACATCCTATATTCCAATCCAGTGCCTGCTTGAGGATTTGTTTGCATTAAATAAATATTTTTATTTAATGAAAAAATCCCACACGCCCAGGGTTTGAACAGGGGGTTCTTCTTTGTAGAAGCCGACACCCTAGCTCGCTACACCAGCGAGTCCACTACATCCCTCCCTGATAACTAATGACCACTTTTGTTTATTAAATCCTAAAAAATTTGTCGGGATTTAATAAAGTCAAATGGAGAGAGATCTTTTGTTTATAATTTATGCTGAATTAATAATAATTAATTTTAATCGATATATTTAAATCTCACTTTCATTATTTTGATTAAAATTCAATTTCAATTGCCTTTTGTTTATCATTTGGCTCTAATAAATTTTAAATTAATTTATTTATTCACTTCTGATAAATATTTTGTAATTTGTAGCTCTACATACAATCCAACTTCCTCTTAGGTTGTTTTTTACCATATCTTCTTTTTATATAGGGATGGCTCAAATAAATATCATTTATTTGTTTCTTCTCAAATTGTTGATTGCATCAGATGCGGCCCAAATATCTCTGAAATAATTTTTATAATCACCTGGAAAAAGTGTGCAAAATTTTTACTTTCTCTTATCTAGAGGAAGAGGTGCAATCATGGAAGCTTCTGGTAAAGTGGAAACGTAGCCTGTAGGGCTTGAGAGGTGTTGTAATTTAGAGGTGATCGCTTTAAGGGGGTTCAAGAGCGACGTCTAAACGTACTTTTAAAAAAACTAAACTATTATAAGGAATTTTTCAATCCGGTTTTTTTTTTTAATGAATTAAATTCATAAGAGATTATTGGGTCATCGAGCTATAATTTTTTTTAAAGACTTATTAAAAAATTATCCAAATTAATTTTTTGTTATCAAGCAAATACAAAAAAAAACAATCTGTCCCAATAGTCTTTAATTTTTTAAATTTAAAAATGAATGTATTGTTATTATTAATCACATATTAATTAAGAAATTTTTTTTTTTTTTTTTTTTTTTAAGGCGGGGGGCCGCGGGCCAAAGAAATTTTTAAAATAAGCTTAGATGATTTATTTAAAAATTAACTGTCAAATTAGTTCAGCATTCTTGCAATAGATGGCAGGCTAGTCTAACAGCCGATCCCCTATTAGCCTATATCTGGCCTATATTTATATATTTTTATGCTTTTATAAAAGATACATAATATTTTAACGTAAGTGAAATTTAAGTTAAAGAAAAAATGTAGGTTGTAGTTTTTTTAAATATTTATAAAAAAAAAATTAAATTTTTTTTTATTTTAAAGAGAAGGATTATTATACAACCAATAATTTAACTGTTTTTAAAGATTTTACAATCTATAAGACTGGTTCACACTGAAAATATTAATATTATACATAATATATAATAACATTTATAAAGTATTTATGTTAAAAGATCAATGAAAATCAACCAAATCCATTAAATATTATTAGCTACCATCCTGACATCTCTTGGCAAATTTTTGAATTACTTGATATTTTGGACATACTTTTTATGACACACTTCGCCATCTTATCGGGAAAAACATGCGTAACACCTTCGCTCCTATTCCACCTTAACTTCTTACTGTGTTTCTTAAATAAGCCTGTAGAGGCCTTTACAGTCATCTTGTGGTTTATTGTCTGTGAAATAGTTGTTTGAACGTTTTTAGATTTTTCAAACATTTGAGGTTAAGCTTTTAAATAAATATTTAATCACTTAGTCTACCCACCTATTTCTTAGAGCTTAGGCAGTTATTGTTAAGCAACAATCACGCTACAATCTAGTGCAATCAAGTAAATTCCTAACTTACAATAGGAAGCATAATTTTAACCTCAGTTCAATATGGCACTTCAACCATTTTCTGCAATGGCGAATTGGGGACCCAAGTATTTTTCTTGGTCTCTCCATAATGTCCTCTGCAAAATTTCGTTTTAAAATTCCAACTAGAAGTTTGTTAAACAGCATGACGGACACTCCTCTATTATATACTACGTGTATAAAGGCCTATACAGTATATAGTTTTTAGCTACAATTTCTACCGAAGGTTCTTGTTTAATGTCAAACAAGACAGTCGTTAACCCTTTGATCTTGATACTCGCCTACCTTTCAATGAATTTATTTTATTCCATATTTAAATCAAATTAAATAAATAAATAATAAGGTTTCACATTGGTTTAATAAATATAAATATTTTCTCCTTTTCTTATTATTGGCTATATTTATTTATTTATTTTTATTTTTTGATTTAATATTCCTTCCCAGAAAATATTATATGAAATATAAGATTTGCTTTTTTCCTTCATCTCTCTCTCTCTTTTTCTTTTTGAAAACGTATATTCTCATTAAATTGGATATTACCGAGAGAGGTTGGGTTCAATTTTTCCCGCATTATAGGGAATATTTTTCTTCTTCTCAAACACACACACACACACAGACACACATATATATATAAAAAAAAAAACTCCTTTCCTGCTTACTTGTTTGTTCAATAATAGTAGAAAAGAATGTAAAGTTGACTCTTTCTTTTCAAGATCATGATTAAATCTTTTTATTATTATTTAATTCAATATATCGGGGTTTTATTCGCCCCCCAAGAGAACGCCTAGGCGTTAGGCAACCAGAAGTATAAGGGAACGAGAAACGAAGAAGAAGCAAGAACGTAATGGGATCTATGGGAGAGGCGTGGCTTAATTTCTGGCCACCTGGTGGTAAAAAAATGAACTAGCCATTGTAGGACCCAATGGCTGAGCTGAGACGCCGCCCGCCAGGGCCAAGCTAAGGTACGGTTGCCGAAGGCAACCGTAGCGTAGCAGTCTAACAATAATACGTGTGTTATAACTTTTTTTTTAAATAATAAAATTAGATGTTTAAATGTTCTTGTCACTTATATGACGGTTAACATATGAATATTAATCCTACAATCGCTAGTTCGAATTTAAGCCACCAGGCGGAGTATTGAAATGCTAAATTTCCCAAAAGCCCAGCCTACTATTTCTGAAAAATAAATTAAGCCACACTGTGGTCGCAAAAGTGCGCGTGAAGGAGGAGTTTCTTTTTCTTCTTTTCCTTGGATTCCATTCGTTTACGCTACTGGTTGCCTAACTCCCAGGCGTTCCTATGATTCAGCTGTATTTAATCTTGCTTGACGTTATTGCTTTTGGTGGCTGTTTCTCTTCACTTTTTGCATTAAATTGAAATTTATTTACACTAGCCGCTAGTTAGTTACCTTGTTTGAGATTATAAAATGGATAATTTCCTAAAAAATAAATAAATACAACAAAACATTAAAAAAAAGAGACCTTTTAATTCATTAAATTTCATACACTTTATTTTTTATATTTATTGCATATTACCAACAAAGTGAGGAATATAAAAAAAAAGTATATTATAAAAAAAATAATAATTTCATTTTGGTTTTTACTTCAATGTTATAATAAAATTAACCTCTCACAGAAATTTACGAGCCCTTTTGGTTTTGCCCTTTGAATTTGTCCCAAGAGCCAATTATGACGCAAAAATGTATAATAATATTATTAGGGGGCGGCTATTTTAACACACACACACACACATATTGGCAACCTTTGGTCTTTTAATATCAAATCAGCCACTGTCAGGAGGGGAAGGGAGGGAGGGAGGGGGCCGGTTAATAAAATTAATACTCTACCTTCTATCCCTACTTCCTTTTAGAATTAATTATAAAACGGCGGCAACACCAAATTCTTTTTTCATCAACCCGGAGAGAAAAATACTTGACAAGTATAGAAAACATTTTTACTTTCTAGTATTATAGTAACGACTAAAACAGGTACTATCTTAACGCCATCTATTGAATTGAAATCCCGTAAAGGGGGTTGTCCAGAAGGATTTAACTTTTAGATCAATGTTGTAGTGATTAATCTCGAATTGTTTTTAAATGAAAGAATTTTGAAATATCTCCAACTTGTCATTGTTCTTTTTGTGATTTTTGGAAAAAAAAATCTTTTATTAACCATATTTAATAAACTTTCTAAAGTGGGGGGATGCGAACCCTTGACTTTTGGTGTCAGAAGCCAATGCTCTACCTCTGAGGAGGTTTAGGGTTGAATTGATCGCAACGTTGCCAAACCCACCATCATTTTTTTTCTACATGATTGTCAAATAATAAATAAGAAAAATATAGCCGGCGGGCCTGGCAAGAAGAAGAAACAACAGCCACCAAGATCAATATTGTTAAGCAACGCCAAGTGGTGCTGAAAATCAGGATAGGTGGCTCCCGAAAAACAAGATCATTGAACGCCCGCCGGATACATGTATCTAAATAAATAATAAATATTTATATACTGTAAGACGAAATGACTTAAAAAAAAAAAAATAATAATTTCTTTCTCTATAAGCTTATATATAAGCGTTTCGATCCTGGTTGGGATCATCCTCAGAACAAATGGATGTCATACCTGAAGATGATCTCTACCAGGATCGAAACGTCAACGTGATGGGAATAAAAATAATGAAATACAATTAGCTGCTGATTTTTTTCTTCTCCTGTTTACCAATCCTGATTGCATAGCAGTCTGAGTGAATTTAAATAACCGAATGCCGTGCTGTGCTACAGTGTTAGGACCATGGGCGTAACTAGCCCCCCTCCCCCCAGAAAGCTCCCCGCACCAAAGAGAAATTGAAACAATATGGAGCCCATGTCCCCCCCCAGCCAAATTTCCTAGTTACGCCCATGGTTAGGGCTCACTAAGTACAAATCGCTGGATTGGTGGTTCGACTCCCGCCCCACAGTGGCCCCAAAAAAATTTTAGGGCACCAAAAATCTGAAACTTCGGTATTGGGGGTTTTGGAACATGCTGAGTTCATTTTTGAATGAATTTTTTCTCCTTTATTAATCAATATCTCTTTAAATACATTATATTTTTTAATAAAAATTTGCATACATGCTTTTTAATGTTCTTTAACAAAAATAAAAAAAAAAAAAATTTCAAGCGAATTTTTTTCTTCTTTATTAATCATTAATTTTACTTTTTTTAATATATATAATTTGCACACACGTCTTTTGAGGTATTCCTTTTTTTATTAACAATTTAAAAAAAAATTGTTTTTCTTTTTCTTCATCGATATTATTTCTCCCCTGTTTTTTTAAAACATGCAAAAATATTTTTTTAAGCAAAAATTTATAAACAATGAAGAGTGGGTTTTTTTGAGCAGAAGTCAGGTAAATGAAAAACACCTGTCTGCTGGGATATACCTTATCACTTTCACCTATAATCAAAGGGCAAACTACTTAAAAGTTATTTAAAATGATATCTTTTAATCATATTTGCTTTTATTTTGATAAAATAGAATTAACTTGTGGTATAAATGAAGAGAAAGCCTATTGAAAATGCCCGCGCTCCGACTTTAACGGCCTATAACTCCCAAATAGGGCAAAAAGTAGCAAAAGATGACTATTGGACCATTTTCCTTAGCTCTTTGGCTATCTTCCGGTTTAGTCCAATTTTTAAAATATTTAAAACTATCAATGAAAAAGAGTGATTTAAAAATTTTTTGGAGGATTTTTTTATTTTTTACAAAGGGCCTTGGGGGGCGGGGGGGAAAAACAATATAATTTAATAAGGAAAGTAAAAACAAAAAAAATTATTTTGAAACTAGAGAAATCGCTGAATAATTTGGTAAAAAAATTATTTGATTTGGACAATTATTTCCCCTCGAAAGAAATTCTTGATTTCATGCAAAAAAGAGCATAAAATTCACTGTTGAGATTTGGTCAACTTTGAGGACTTAAAACTCGGAAATAGCTGAGTTGTTTTCAAAAAGAAATACAGTTTTGAAACCAGCAAACATTCTAGTTTGTTACCCTAGAACGTTTTTCAATTAGGTTGACTTTCGTTTTTTTTTTTTTCGCGTGGCCACTTTTGAAGCGAAAGGAACCACTGTGCGGCGGCGCCCTATCTTTTGTTGGCTATTTGAATTAATAAATATTAAATTGTATGATTGTCAAATCACAAACGACCTTAACGCCACTCTTGATCAAATTACGATTTAACAGAAAAACGGACTCAATCTTAAAAAAAAAAAAACATTCCCTTAGAGAGTGAATGATTGAATATAACAATTTCATACAACCCCCCCTCTTTTTTTTCTCAACTTTTTAATTAATTCAACTTTTTAATTGTTAAATAAAAGAGGGGTGATCTAACGCGGTGGCATTTACGAAAGAAAAAATAAAATAAAAACGCAATTCTCACTCTTTTTTTTTATTATTAACAGATTTCTTTTTATCGTCTTTGAAATAAAAATAAATAAATTTATGATATAGTTGAAAGTAAAATGAATTTTAATTCATCCCTTAAATTTATTATTTTAGAGAGAGCTATGATTATTTCTTTAAAAAAATCTTTTCTTTTTACGAGACAAGAATCTATATTTATTGAATAAATCTTTGAAAAAAAAAAATAAGTATAAACAGACGGAATTTTTCATAAAATAAAATCAAATTCATTTTTTATCTTTTCTCTGCTATTTTATGGGGCGATTATTGCAATTCTACTATTTATATATATAAAAGTATACTTAGCGCGCAGTTTTATTTATTTTTTTTTATTTTCTATGTCCCTCGAGACTTTTTTTTAAAGATCTCTCTCGCTTGCTCTTTACTTCAGAGCTTTAAAAAAAAATAAAAAGTTATTTTTATAGCTATTTACAAACTATATGTTAAGATAAAATTTAATATAATAGAAATTTAATAATCATAAATTATGCACTGTGTTATGATCAGAATGTAATAAAATCAAATAAAATAAATATGTAAATTCCCCCCCCCCCCACAGTGAGATAAGGGAATTTGAATTATTTAAAATGTTTGTTCGAATATTTAATATGGGCAAAAATAATGAGGGGGAAGAAATAAAAGATTGGAAAATTACGAAATAATAACAACATTCTCTCTCTCTCTCTCTCTCTCATTATTTTTACATAAAATTTCAATTAATGTTTAGAAAATTGAATTATAATTTACCATATTAATAGTACTCTTAGGGAAAGTTAAAAAATATCATAAAAATAAAAATCTAGTGTGCTGTCACATCAGATTTTTTTGTGTCGATATATATTTAGTTTCCCATTCCATTTAAGTTTTAAATTTGACCACTTGCGTTCACTGGCGTCATTTGGGGGGAGGGGGGATTTGCCCCCCCCCCTACAAGGTCTCTGATTTTTAAAAAATTTTCTATTAGTAAGGAAGAAAGAAAAGAGCGTTTGCAGCTAGGTTTATTTCGTTTAATAATCACTTCAAGCCGACGTTTCGGTCAGATATACGACCATCATCAGGGCTACAATCAATAACAGAAAGGAGCGAGTGAGTTAACAGTCAAAAGAAAGAAATTTAGCCTTCTTACATCACATGCGCACAAATTAACAAATAATTATAATAAGATCAATGATAAAATTAAGAAACATAAGTTACATACAAGGTATATAAATAAAATAAAAATATATAACAACCTGAAGCGTGTCAACAAAATTCCTCAGAATGTCGAATGGCACAATTGAGTAAAATATTTTTTGCCATTTTTTAAGGACCATCAGGCTATGCGAGTCAAGGTTAGATTGACACGAGCTCTCTAAGAAACAAATTTATATAATAAAAAGGATATTATTTTTAGAATAAAATTATCTAAATCCATTTGATTAAATGATTAAAAATAATATATTTATATACACAGATTTTATATTGGTCGTAAGAGACCTTAATAGAATTAATTTTGTTTACAAAATGCTTCTATATAATAATATTGTGGATTTAAAGTCCTTTTTCGAATTCACGGTATTATTTTTAAAAATATAAATTGACTCCAGTGTCAATCTTTTAAATGTGTTTCTCTCAAAACCTAATATTTTGACTGAGTCAAAGTCAAAGTTGTGATTTTCTTCTATCGCATGTGCCGCTAGGGCGACGTGGACCTCATTGTTCTTAATATTAGTTTTGTGTTGCGACATTCTCTTGTTCAGGTATTGTTGCGTCATCCCGATGTAACATAGATTACAATAAAGTGTAATGCCAGGATTGTAATCTATGTTACATTTTTACTTTCTCGTACCCTATATATGAAATATATAGAGAGAGAAAGTATTGGTTTCATGTCAAAAATTCGATGTCGAGATTTTGATGGATCTTCACGTTTTGAGGTCCCCTGAATCCAAAAAAGTGGTTTTCGCGACATGGTCTGTCTGTCTGTCTGTCTGTCCTGTGTGTGTGTGTGTGTGTTCAATTTTAAGCATGAAGGAATTGGAGCTAGGAGGCTGAAATTTTATATTTAAGTTAAACACCCCCCCGGGACCGACAAAATAAGCTTTTAATCAAAATCGGCCAAAAAGTACTAGTACTTTACTGATGTACTTTTTCAGTTTTTTTCGATTTTCTCAAAATTCGCTCTAACGATTTTGATTAAAATTCAAAAATCAATTATTTTTTAGATGCTCTTTCAAATGTATATTCTCGTTTTGCCCTCAAAATTGTTTTGAAGCACACTTTTACTCTTGTGCTTCATAGGAAAGATAGGAGAAATAAATGGTTGCCATGGTAACCGAATTTAAATCTTTTTCTTTTCTTTTTATTAGATTAAAAATCAATTAATATTTAAACGCCCATTTTTTTTTTCGGAGAAAACATTCTCTCTCTCACAAAACTATCTTCTCTCTTTCTACGCGTTTTAAATTTTTCTACCTTATCTTCGCATTTGGCCAATGTTAATTTCCTATAGGGATTTGTATGTTAATTTCGATTCAAAAGGGGGTCCCCTTTGGAACTTTTTACACATTTAAAATTTTTTTTCCAATTCTTATGAAATTTTGTATTTATTTACGAATCTATATTGTGTATAAAATGTCCAAATATGAGATTAAAATTTTGAAAAATAACCATAGTTTATTTGAAGCAGTCAACATTTAAAATGACCTCTCGCACTTATTTTGGAGGCAGTAGAATAAGCAGAGAGGAATTTAAGGAAATAAAAAATTTTTCGAAATAAATTTTGAAATAAAAAGAAAAGGTGAATAAATAAAATCTGCTTCGCAATAAATTCCCGTAGAACGCGGGAACGCTGATTTAAAGAAGAATGGAGAGTAACTCAGGGTCTTACGGAGAGGAATCTGCTCGCGCTGATTGGAACGCCTGGTGGAATAATGAGGACAAGACAAGGAAGGGGTTCAGTACTCCACGGCTAAAGAAAGAGAAACAAATTTAGAAAACTGAAGAACAATGAATGAACGCTGAAAGAAAAAATTAGGAACAGAAAAATAATTAATAACAAAGAATTGACTTTAAATAACAAAAATAATTTAATAGAAAAATGGAAAATATTGAAATAAAAAAAATTATAACGAAATCAATTCTGATAGTTTTTTGATAGGCTTATGAAATAGTATGTTATTGAAATTATGAATTGGGAAATTTTGTGCTGCAGGCTTGGCTTGTTTAATGAAATTTTATAGTTTACCAGTTCTTATAGATTGAGAGCGCTCTCGACTTTCACAGGTCACACACACGGGGGTTCAGGGTTTCACAGGGTTGCTTGTCGATGTAGCTTCGGTGGCTTCAGGTTCGGTCAGGGTGCTCCTCGTATTTGTATCAGTTCAGGAGGCAGGACCGATGACGGCATATTCATTCCAGATTTCGGAACACAGGATTCTTTCCCAGGGTTCCTCAAGGAGCCCGGGGACAGCGGGCCGAGGCCCTTGGCCACGCACCAGCGTCTACTCGGTCGAAGAGCGATGTCGACCCGTTCGTGTCCAAAGCACAAGTGTCAGTGTCTCTCTTCGATCTAGCCACTAGCTACCCCCACTCCACTCCCTTCTCCTCGAGGCAGGTGTTCTTACAGAACATTCGAGAAGGGATGAAGACCAGAGACAATGCCTTTGTAAGGTCACTGACTCTTTTTAGACCAAAGACCTCTTTTTGTGCCTTAAAAGCTAAAATTTTCCCAAAACCATATACAAAAGGAAACAACAAAAAAAGAACATTCTTAACAAAATTGGTATCACATAAAACATATTTGAAGAAAAAATATCAAAAAAAAATCAATATAAAAAAAGAGAAAAAAAATAAAAATTAAATTAAATTAGTTACAAATTACAATATCAATCAATGCAT